>JAUBNQ010000004.1:5232103-5267522 GCA_032353495.1 Ctenopoma kingsleyae | reverse complement strand
GTGAAATGGAAAGACAGCAATGCAAAGAGGAGAGAGAAATCTGAGAGATGGTAATGAAAGAAACTATTAGGCGATGATGGAAAAGGGGCAGCGGGCTGCAAGGGTTAACTAGATGGTATAAGAACAGATATGGAAAACTGGGAAATAAGGGGGACAGAGGGGATAAAGCAAAAGTAATTACAAACTGTACACAGGACAGATGAAGTGCGGAAAAAAATAGGGTTACATTACAGTAAGTAATAATGAATTACAGTAAGTGGATTCTTAATGCCATTAGATGCATGAGTGATTCATCCGAAACAATGAAGAAGTAAACCAGTGCCATCAATCTGTATCTTATTTTGGAAATCTACTCATATTAGCAAATACTATTGCCTAACTTCCTCATTAGAACAATCTGAGGTTGTTTGGCTGCTCTCAAAAGAATGGACGTGCTTCTGAAAAAGGGAGTGGACATGCAGTTGTGGAATACTGAGGCTCTTATGGAAGTAATTAGTGACTGTAATAATCAGAATCTTCAATGCAAATTAACATCTTATTAAGAATTGTATCCACATCTGAATACTAAAGCGTTCACTGGATTTATAGTATTCATATATTTTACTTTGAAAATCATATATCTAGCTGAACCTTCAGCACTTCTCATGTTTACTGTATTTTACACTGGGATTTAGTTTAACTGTTTGGCTCATAAAAAACCATTTTGATTTACTCTCACCACACCCAGTGTTGTGTTCAGCTATAGCCTGAGCCATTCTTCAAGAAGAAAAGCTTACACACTATACACTACCTGCTCAGCAAAACATGCAGACACAGTTAGGAAATAGCTGGTGAACACAGTGGAGCATTTAGTAGCTAAAGATAAATTGGTGGAGACCAAAATCTGAGTTAAAAGGGGCATCATATGGATTGAAATGTGACTTTAAATGAGCTCTCCATCTGGTGGATGTGTAAGTTCACAATATGTGATTCAGTTGATCTTATTTGTTTCCATAGGGTCACAGCTCACTGTTTCGCTGAGGTGAAAATGAGTGACACCAACCATACTGCAATGCAGATTTCATTCCCATGTGCAGCACCAAAATTCAACTGGTCTTTCTTATGACTGACATTGTCCAATGTGAAAGGGAAAGTAGAGCACAACTTGTGGCAATTAGATCCACTGTGAAGCTGTATGAGACAGCAAGGCAGGGATTTCACAAAAGCAGGTGTACCAAAGCAGATGCTGTGGTTAATGTGTGCAGTATTGGATATAAATAGTGCCAGAGCGCAGCTCCAGAACTGTATCAGTGCTGTGTTTGTTTGTTTTATCTTCACCAGCATAAGCTCCATATTGTGTAAAAATAGAACCACATGTTCACCAGCTGGCCTAGGATCAGGACCCGATAGAGACTCTCTCCGCTGTTTCCCTCATTCTCTTAGTATCTAAATAAAGACTAAAACTACTGAGGGTGAGAGGCCAGTGCTAAAAAAAATCTCAGCAATCAAAGCTTCTAAAACACCTTTGCGACTTTAGAAGTCTACCAGCAGGTTGTCTGATGTGGAGTATAGCCTAGACTGTAACAGGATTTAATGGACAAACATGTCCTAAGTATATAGGACTGTACACACTTGTCTAAGAAACAGACTTGTCAAGTCAAGTACAGAAAGAACTATTGGGTGAATTTACCTGGTTTAGCAAAAATATAATAACAATTTGACTCACAATACTTTTGTCCTTCAAACAGCAGTTTTGTCCTTGAACCACATCAGGTTACAGGGAATTTCTACCGTCTATGAAAGATTTTAGGTCAGTGTATTTTGCCCCCAAGTGGAGAAACTGTAGAAACACAAAGACAAGAGTGAAGAACAGACATTAAAAACTAATGTCATTTACTTAAAAGCTATATCAATATTAAACTGAATATTATTTATGTGTATAAATCATATATTAATCAGACCTGGTGCATTCTGTTGGTACATTTTGTGGAAAGACTACACGACATGAACAGCACAGAGGGACGCATACAAACGCACAATCCTGGGATGGATGGAGAATAGCACGAGACAGAGGCAGAAACATTCTGCGGGGCTGAGAGAGGAGCCCGGCAGTTTGTATTTACAGAGGATTCGATGCAATTCCTCCACTGATTTGAATCAGAGACACATCACACAGGGATAATTTCATTAAATGTGGCTGTTTGACTCTCTTACATCCTAAAATCATTTCTATCCAAAAAGCCACTTTAACTAAAATGTAGAGTGACAAATTAAGCACAAACACATTTGTACGTGTGTTATTTTGATGCATTTCTAGTTGTATTTCTTTTTAATCATAATTGTAAAAAAAAAAATTGCTAATGTTTTCCTTACTTGTACTCTGAGCTCCATCAGTATGTGTGTTGAGTAGCAGGGAACCCACATGCTAAGTTTTTCTTTAAAAAGTTTTAAGTATACTTGATGATTTTACTTTCTTGTCTACGGATATTGAAATCAAATTAGTGTAGGCTGAAACAACTTGACATAATGGAAAGTTTATTTTTCATGTTTTCTTGTAGATTTCCAATGAGAACATTTGGATTTTGGATCTGATTAAGATAATTAATTGGCTCATGAACAATGCCCATTGTACTCCCAGAAGATTAAAAATGTCCTCGAAGCCAAACTAAAAGTAAGAAATCAGCGTGGGGAAGTGAATCAGAGCTGCCATTGCTCAAATGTTTCTTTAAACACTATCATAGTTAAATTTATGATGAGAAAGGTTGTTTGTTGTTTGTTTGTTACATGTTCTATCCAAGAGACAAAAAAAGAAATGTGAGGGCGGCAGTATGAACATGCCTTATGCCACTGCTCATGTGTCTGGTAAAATGAAAGTGTACGAACACTTTATTTATATGTTTCAGTGGCTCCTAAATTGCTCTTGGGTTAGTCAGAATACTTTAATAGGATTGACATACATTCCTTCATTAACTTTATTTAGCTTAATATTATTTAACTTTTTTATTTCTTCGTGATTTATTTTTCATCATATTTGTGAGGATCTATTTAAACTGAGCGCTAGAGATGATTCAATCAAGTTAAGCACAAGTCAAAATGTGCTTCACTAAAAGGTTGTGAAGACCATTAAAGGGTTAAAAGCAGGTTAATAGAGATCACACACATGGCGTGTTGATGGTCTGCTTCTGATTTGGCAGTTTGACAGTGTCTGCTGCAAAGGTAAGCTGGGTGCCATCTAGTGGTTCAACCATAAAGGCACTGTGTGTAAAACTTTTTTCACAGTGGAGTCCTTGCTCAAGTTGACGTTGATGTATTGATGTTGATTGGGTTAGAGAAATCACATCAAACCTTCATGTCTTGTAGCGCTTCAAGTGCAGGAGATGAGTTGTCACTGAATCATTGCAGGTGTTTCGCTGCATATTAGATCAACTGCAGTGAATGAAAAGAGGAGTAAACATTATTTTACAGCAGAAATATAAATTCCTGCATTCGTAGTCATCATTTATCACTACTAAAATCATTTTGAGGTAATATAAATGTAACAAATGCTTAGTGTTTTTGAGTTTTAGACAGTGTGCATGTGTGGTATGAATCTGTAAATGTAAAATAGTGATGTTCAAGCTTCACACAGTTATTTCCTGACATCAGATTTGAGCAGAGACATTGAACAGCTTCCATTTCTAAGACATAACACACTCAAAGCTGCTGCTGCTGCCAATGTCCTGTGAGATTACACTGTGAAAGTCTTGCCAATGTCTGCTGGCAGAAATGTTACTTGCCTGTCAGTACAATCTGACAAAAAGTCTAAATTAGGATGACAACTTCAGTGTTTGTTGTAATAAATGTTGAGGTTGTCTTCAGAAATAATTTAAAGTACCTGAATTCAAAGAAGTAGGTTTGGCCAAGCTTAACAAGCTAAACTAAACCAAGGGGATTCAATGAATACTGTACAAACTGGTGGTATTTTTCTTGATATGTATACTTTTCATCCAGTATGCTGGTTAAACCCCTTTGATTCAAATCTTTTGAATCTGATTAAATAGAACAGGTAGTTTTAACATGCTGTCATCCATTTCCGGTCAGTAACAAAGCTTATTTTAGAAGCACCCAAGAAGATTATCTGAACATCGTTTTGATTTGAATTATGACTCACTGTCATTTGGATATAACATTATTAGTCACTGTAACAAATGCAAAATTCAATTGCAAACATACGTGAGAAGTGGCCAAGATGAAATTAAACAAGTCCACTATCAAAGAGCTGACAGCAGCTTGTTAATCAAACTGAGGGACACCATTTGATTAGCGATTTAATTTGTTCCCCGGGGAACAAATTCCCCGGGGAACAAATTAAAGTGAACATCATTAGGTGAGGAACATTAATCTCAAATGAGGAACGTAGAGTAAAACATGCGTAGAATAGGATGGTGTTAATCTGTGTTATTCTTACTGTCGAGAAAACCCATGAAAGACCAACAAGTCATTGTGTGTTCGAGTGTACGTACTTCTTGACATCTCTACCCTGTTTGTGTCTGTGACCTACTAAAGTTAGAAATCTGATATTTAAAACCTAGTTTAATTTTTCATTAAGACACAAAACACTACAGCTGGCTCCTGTAGTTGTTAGCAAAGGTCAAATTAAAAGAAATTGTGCATTTATTTGGAATTATCTTCATCCATGGATTGATAAGTATTTGAGTATTTCCATCATCAGGACTGAGTATATATCTTTTCTATCTATGTCAGCCAGTGTAACAGTGTGTGCATTGAATAGTTATGGATAATAATGGAGCTCTAAGCAAGAGAGAAATAAGCTATGTCAGTTTTTTTGCCCACACAAGCAAAACCTGTAAGTAGAATAAATTCAGTCAATTTTTTGAATGTTCATGCAATTAGTTGATAATAAGAACATTCTGAATACTGTTATTATTATCCCTTAAAGAGTCCCTTACATGTGTTTAAACTAAATAGATACAAACAGGCAACAAAGAAAAATCATGGCTAATTACAGAAGAAACACAGCAAAAAACAAAAAAGTGGTGAATAAAGTCCTATTTTGAATTTTATTTGCAAGTAAAAAAAAAGTCCTAACTGATGTCATTGGCATTTAAGTTCAAATAGATTCCTCATAATTGTAACTTAAAGATCTATAGTTTTATACATTCATGCAGAAGGAGTTCACTTGCATTTTCTTACTGGAGAGTGAAATGTTCTTAAATAAAAGTATGCAACATCACCTTTTCCCAAACAAGTCCTGCCCACTTCAAACCAGTAAGAAGAGCAAAACACAAATACAAAAATCTCTACTGGAAAATAAAGAAACTGTGGCAGAAATGTATGTGTTTGTGTATAAGACCTAATTAGCCACAGAAAGAAACAGAATGAGAAAATGAGGTTACGAGGTCTTTAAGTTATTGGTGCAATAATGTGTGAGCTACATTTAATGTTACAGCTGGTCCAGGTGGAGCAAAACATAATGAACAGGTCAACAAGTTGGTAATTTAAAATACAATGAATCTCTTTTATCACTTTGTCACATGGGCCACTGACAAATGTTGTTAAGTAAACTGAACAATATTTCCCACAGAACTATAGAATCATCACTATAGTGGCTGCAACACAACATGGAAATAGTAAAGCAACAAGGACCCAAGAAAATGTACTATCTTGTGTGTGATTTTTATGTATTACACTCCACATTCATGTGTTATGGTATTTAAACCCTAAATATTACTACAAAAATAGAGAAAAATTATAATCTTTTCCTTTGTTTGCTCCTTACTTAACGTCGTTCTTACAGAATTAATTTAGACATTTTTTGTACTGTGTGTGTGTGTGTACTGAAGGAGCTAATAAGGCACAAATCCATGTGCCCAAGAGGTCAGAGTGCTTGTAAAGTGTTAATACATCTTGTTTGAAAGTCACAGAGCTCAGATAAAAGATGCACAATGAACACAAAAATGAACACAGAGAGATGTAAAATGAGCAAAAAGAAACAAAAGGTGACCAAAAGTAATGTAATGTGGCCATTAAGAGATGAAAATGAGCAAAAACAGACACAAAATAAACATAATGAGATAAGAAGTGACTAAAATTAGACACATGTACAAGCACAAATGTACACAAGATGATTAAAAGGAAATGAGACATATCACAGTCAGAAATCTCTACAGAAAATGACCACAGAGTGATGAAAATTAGAAAAAAGACATATCATCACTATTTTCTTGAGTTCCTGTATGTCAGAGTTAGGGGACCCATTTTCTCATAATCCATCTGTGGGACTACGTATTACAATAAATTTCAAAGGACAAAATGTATTTGGTTTCTTCCACATGTTAATTTAATCTCAGTAACCATTCTGTTACTGTTCTGCTTTTACATACAGACATACTTACAGTATGGACTTCCTCATGTTCTAAAAACATCTGACTAGAAACACATTATTGAGATTGAGGCTGTGAAGTGACATTATTTGTTAAAATCCATGTTTTCAGCTTAGTTTATGACAGCTTCCTGTCTTACATTACAGATAGATCAGAATACTGTAATGACATGCTTCATCCAGTGGATGGCAGTTCCCCCATGCTTCTATTGAAGCGTGTAGTACATCCACATGTACGGTATGACCAGAATTACACACCTGTTCAGGGAAGTACTGTCAGGTTCAGTTCAGCAGAGACATATTTGACATGGTGACCACTAGCTCTTGACTACTCCTTTGACTCGCATCCAAGAAAGGTTTCTACTGCTTGCTGCTCATGCAAACAGTGCAGGTCAGAGAAGATAGCTTAGAGAAACAAAATAGGTCAAAGTCTTTATCATTTTTATCTAGGCTGTGCCTGTTCCTGACGGTGTTTGGGGATAGCCTGAGGTTAGACCTGAAAAGCAAATCTAAAATTGAATGGGTCGTCTAAATGGGGCAGATGTTTCCTTTGCACTCTGCAAGTCAGGAGGATAGGCCTGAAGTATTTTCTCTAGAAGTGCTCAGCAGCCACATTGGAAAACAGAGTGCAGAGGGAGAAATGTACGATGCTCTGCACACCGAGCTCATTGTTTTAATTTGTCATTTATCATTATTTAATTGTAAATAGAATATGATATTCAGTTTTAGTGTGCATCAAATCACATCCAAAGTAAAGATGCCTCAGAAGAAAAGGTATTCTCTACAAAAGTAAAGTAGTTTCTCCAACACTGCTCATAGAAGTGTATATAATTAAAAGCCTCCGGTCCACCAACTAGCCTGCCTAATTAGACTGCAGCCTCGCACTTCTACAGAAGAGGTCGCTGTAACTGAAGCTTCAAGTAATGAACCAATTTTCGAAACAGTTGGCTCAGGTGGTTCAGTGCTTCACAAAAGCTTAATTTGCCCATCACTAGTTTCAGAAGATGTCATATGGAGGAGCCAGTTCACCAAGTCTATAACCTTTTATAACCATTTTATCTATAAACAGGTATTAAAAGGAAAGAAGAGAGATGTTAAAAGCCATTATTATATACACCATGTACCTCCAAAACTAGACTCATAACAAGTTGAAAATCAATGAACTTGCCCTTTAAAACCTGTACAGTATCTAATCCTCCATTATCACCAGGTGTATGCAAATCTAAAATACTGATGAAAATCAGTACTTTACTCACTGCATTTTATCTACTTTATCATTTCTAGAGTCTCTGTCAGTGGGCACAGACGCAAACAAACAAATACTAACCATGTCTCCATCAAACATAGACTACAGACACTACACTGAGTGGAAAATGTAACAAGCTGACAAAACTAGTGTGCAAGTATGACACTGGAGCCATTTATTGTACATAAACACATTTTTATTCAGCCTGATATAGGTTACACATGAAAAAAAATCTGATTCTAAGAGAACTACTTCCCTTTGTGGAGCTAATGATATGAGTTTTAAATCAGCTTCAGATCCCCACTTGACAGCTTTCAACATGAGCTGCAGCTGAGGAATTTAGCATAAACACATGCTACAACTGACCTGAGGCTTTTTTTTTTCTCCTTTCTTCAAAAATAATACAAAAAGAAAACATGTCTCCTCAGCAGTCATTTTATATGCTTTCTCACTAAATGATATGGAATGTTAACTTGGAAATGCAGGTAAAAAGGAAAGTGTTCTC
Organism: Ctenopoma kingsleyae; assembly: GCA_032353495.1. Classification (NCBI taxonomy): domain Eukaryota; kingdom Metazoa; phylum Chordata; class Actinopteri; order Anabantiformes; family Anabantidae; genus Ctenopoma; species Ctenopoma kingsleyae. The sequence goes on along the minus strand of JAUBNQ010000004.1, from coordinate 5,259,410 downwards.
TGCAACAGCAGAAAACAAAATAAGAAACTGAATTTTTTAAAAAAGAAAGAGTCCCAGAAGTCAGTTCCCAGGCTGCTACTGTGTCTGAGGCATCAAAACACCACCTCAGTCCATATTGTGTTAAACAATGAAAACAACCAAAACCTGTCGCCGTTATTCAGTCTCATCATCCTCAAATATGGAAATGAACAGAAACCACATCCTCGATGCCCAATAATAGAGAAGGTACATTAAATTCACACTGCTTGCAGATCAGCTTTGGAGTCTAATATATTAGGACAGTCATAGATACAAAGCAAAGACTGATGAGGGAAAAGAGAGGGAGGGCCTTAACATTTAACTAGTGTTAGTTGGGTTTTTTTTTTTACTTGTAAATTTCACAAAGTGCAAATTTAAATTTATATTACATCATAACCAATTTTAGAAATTGTTCATTTTATATTATATAACAATGACAAATGGTTAATTCCACATACCCCCCCAACCTAACTGTAACCCCCATGTCTCACCAGCTATCAACAGAATATTAAAAAAAGGAATCACTAAATACATGCTGCAATGACACCCACCAATTTGTTTGAAACTTGACCAAAGCCTCCATTTTGGCTCCTTGAATCTCTTCCAGTACACTGTTACTGTCAGCGTGCATTTATAGTTAAAATATATATATTAATCTATCATTAAATAGTATGCCTCTTGCACAGTCTTGCATGCACTGAAGAGCATTTTGGGCAAGCTGTACAAGAAGGAGAGGCGTGTGGACGGACTTGCTCAGGCTGTAGGCTCCGGGCCAGGTCCAGGCACTCTTTCACCACCTGTAAACGGTTTTTGCCCTTTGCTCCTTGCAATCATGTCAGTCCAACAGATGGTTCTCCAGTGTGTTTTTGTTGAGTGAGCATCTGTGTGCATGTGTACACAAGAATGTGTGTGTATGTATGTGTGTGTGTGGTTCTAAACTCAGTTTAAAAAAACTGCGTAGATCACTGAAGTTTTGTTCCCAGCTTTCGTTGCCTGTTCCTAGAATAAAAAACAAAAAGGTAACCGAGGTGCACGACATATGCCACGGTTTCAAACATACCAACGGTGTGGTCAAACCAATATTTAAAACACCAAAATTTCACAACAAAGGGTACTGAAGGGTGTTTTGACAGTGCTGACGTTTGAGGAAATAAAAGAGCCACAGAGTCTAAAATGGAGAAAGCTATTGTGGCTTTTTTGTTTACCTCCTCTGTACTAATAGTCTATAAGAGCAACATAGTCTGTAGACTGTTATATGACAGGAGTTGATCATATAATCACAATCTTGGTAGCAAATAGCTTGTAGGACTAGCTAGCTTGGTGACTGACTAGCACTAGCATATCACTAGAGTACATCCCATTCCTCTGCTTGATCCACTCTGTCAGTGGTAGCAGCTGTGATTATTTGAACAATGTGTAGCCTATATGAGTTGATACAAACTCTAAACCAACACAAGCCAACTGAGAGCTGATTCATCTGAACAGCTGTCATCAGAAACAGACGTTGCTTTGACTGCGATTCAGACAATATAATGTCTAATTTCTCAAATTTCTAAAAACAAAGATGCAAGTGAGAGAAACACAGATGCAATTAACAGACTTCAGCTAGATAAACTGCCACTTATTGTGGTAACCAATATGAAGCGACTACACTACCGGTCAAACGTTTGGACACACATAGAATTTACCATGTTTTTCATGAAAAGATACGTGTCTTTAGTTTTGTTACTATCATTGCAAAAGGGGTTTTTAATGATCAGTTATCCTCTTAATTTAAAAAACTTCCTTTAGCAAACATAACTTTCTAATGGAAGACAGTAGTAAAGTTTGCTGATATTAGGTCTCATCTGTTCATTTGTGTAAATATTCCTTTTAAAAAAAACAGCTTTTCCTGCTACATTAGTCATTTACAATATTAACAATGTATTTCTGAGCCTTTTTTTTTTCTATTTCTACAGTATTTTTTTGTGTGTCCAAACTTTTGACTGGTAGTGTATACGTAACTTTTTTTTTCCCTTATAGAAATACTACAGGATAAAATTATCTTAATGTGCAGTGATGCTGTCAAAGGATTATGTGGCTCAGACCTCAGCCTGGCAGCAGAGCTGAGATACTCCCTTCTAAACATTTGAGTCCCACCGCTCTGGGTAGGTTTTATAGCTTCTTTATTTTAACTTCATAAAGATAACAAGAGGGACAGCTGGAGCACAGTAGACTGGTTTGAGTGTCATGTTTCTTCCAGCTTGATTCCCTAGAGTTGCATATTGTAGCTTTAATAGTAAAATGTTTGGTGTTGTGGGTTATAATATCTCAAGACAACATCTTACCTTGCCTCTGATCTGGTGACTGTATATTCAAACCATAAGATGTTGGGGATCAGACTTGTGTCTCGTACCAGGAAGTACTCTGATATTGGCCTATGAGTCAAAGTTACAGAATATTAGAGAAACCATAACAGGACAGTCTTATCCACTTATTCAGGCTGAGGATGAAATTGGCTTCCCCTGTGACACAGAAAAAAAGCAGAGAAATGAGAGCACTACTTACCATGCTGCTATTTTGGGGAATAATGGTGTCAGCACCTCCTGTGTGAAAAGGAACCAGACTATGCCAATTGTACTACCGGCCAGTCCACCATAGAAAACCTGGCTCCATGTGTGATATAACAGGTAAACTCTGAGGATGACAGAAATAATGTTACTGAAAACACAAACAGGGCTTAGAGGCGTACACTACATTACATGTAGCAACATGCACTTAAAATAGCAGCATGCTTAATGTGTTCACAGAGTCAAAGGGGTGTTACAAAGGAAATAGCACAATTTGGCTTCCTGTGTCAGAGTGTGAACAGGCTGTTTAGCCAAACTATTTTAAAATGTTTCTCGTCCTGCATCACGTACAAAGGTAATGGTAAAAAAACAATGTATTTATTACATATTTACAATGATTGAAAGAATTTGTTAATTTAGATATAATGTTCCAACAAGTTTAGATTAAACCCCAGTTCCTCACCTGCTGTATGAGACTGATATGGCCATACCCAACAGGAGGATGGACAGTATGTGTCTCCACAGCAGATCCACACATCGAGCATTGTTCGTTTGATGCATTCTGACAAAAGAAAGGAACACAAGCTCTCACAATGGCAATTACTTCATGTAATAGTGAAATAAAAACATTAAATGAGTCATAATAAACTCAAAACATTAACATGATAATGGAATAAACCGACTAATTAACAAGAACAAATATAAATAACACGCTTCTTTAGGGACTTAATTAAATCGATCACTGATACAATGTGTGTAGGCATGACAATTATTCAACACTGCTATACAGTAAATGTTTCATGTGCTTTATCATTTCAGACACATATATACCAGTAAAATTATACAATTTTAAAATCTAGTTTCACAATGTATCCAACTTGAAAAAGAAAAACAACTGTATTTGATTAGTTCATAGACATTAAACTTTAATTAAGTTCTGTACTTCTAAGAATTTCACAGCTGCATATTTCCACCCTTAATGCTCCCCAAACAGCAAGAACAAACAAGCTCACCTTAAATAAAGGAAAAGAAAGAAGTAAACAACAAAGAACCAGATAAGCTGGGAATGACTGGAGGGCATCCCATACTCTGTGGACAGGTTTGTGTGAGCCCCTGCAGAAAGATAACAAAACATGTTATATATAATAATTTACAATATAGAGTTGATGTCATTCGTTTTTAAAACCAAGTATGTTGGTCAAACCACACTTTCAAACTAAAGTAAGAGTGTATATACAAATATCTGACCAGTTACGTTTCATTTGAATTTTTATTTAAAACTGTTCTGAAAGTCAATAGTAATTGTTTAAGTGAAAATAATGTCTCAAAATACACATTTTATTCATATCGTCCAACATTATATCAACAAATCTTTCTATGTGGTGAATCTTTTGAAGTTACAGCATTAGCTTCTGCTATTAACACTACTCAAAAGCATACTTGAGCAAGATGCAACTATGTTATACCTTTACAATGCATGTTGCAAAAAGTTATTTTTTACTATGTTTTATTATTATTTGAGGAAGAGCTCTCCGCTACTTGGGAATTTATAGTATATAGGAATACCAGTTTCCAATCATAGTAAATTAGACACCGGAAGTAACGACGATCACGTCATATGTTGTTCACTCACTCACTCACCTGCACATGGGCGTGGCTCTCTGAGAATGTGCTTCAGCAACCAGTTCACCCCTTCATTCAGGATGAGCCCAGCTAAGAACGAAATCTGTAACGGAACAAAACACGAGTGCTCACAAACTTTTAGCCATCCTGACGACTTTAATGCACGTTAACAGCTTCACAAACTGGCTGTTAATGTGGTGCTCTCTCTTAAAACTCAACTCAAAGGTGCATGTGTAAGACTCACCGTGTGGAGCTCTCGCTTAAACACTATGAGTGTGACAAAACCCACAAGAATTGCTATGGGTAAGAGACTGATGTACGCCAGCACTTGTCCCGTCAGATCACCTAAAACATAGAGATAGAGTAGTGATGTTAAGACGTATCACAAATCTCATTAAAGCTATCTGGTGGGAGTGACACTCTGCTATCCACTGAACCCGGATGGCTGAAATATTAGACCCCGAAACCAGATTGGGAGCCGTTATGCTGGACGAGGCTATGCCATCATTTAAGTTACAGTTACCGCATAATCTTACTTTGTTAATTAAGACAGCTAGGTTCAATGTGGTTTATGCTAGTTATACTAATGAGGCCAAGAAACTAGCTAACAACTACGTTAGCATTAGTCCTGGCTACAATGCTATGGTGAAACAGCTAGTTACTTTCACCACAGTCGTGAATCATACTGTGCTGTTCAGAATACATTAATTTTGTCGAAAAAGTCCGACATGACTAGAAATATTCGCCACTTCCTTAGAGAAAATATTAAAGCCGAATTGCAGGCAGCTAGCAGGCTAGCTAGCCTTCATTGTGGATATTAGCGCCAACTGCGCATGCGGCACTGTCTCACAATTTAGCAGTCCGAGCTACATTCCCCGCTGTGCTTAGGGTTTTACAGCAGCTCAAAATTTGGCAGCACCGTCGACGGCCGTATCCATTCACTAGCAGCAAAACACACGCACCGCTCGGACACTAGAAAGTGCCTGGTGTGCAGCATGGCTTCAGTATTTAGAGTAAAATGTTGAGTTTACGTACCCTCCGGGAACTCTACGTGTGTCAAAGATATGGACCGCCATTGAGGTGGTGCCGAGCACTGCTCTTCCAACGCCATCTTACCCGGACACAACCGGGCAGCCTCAGTGAAACGCCCCAGACACGTGTCTAACCAATGGTGAACGGAGCTCCGTGTTCAAACGGGCACCGGCAGCGCAGGAGCCGTCCAATCCCAACCGCACACTGGAGAGATATTCTGTCCATAGACAAGAATTATTGAATGAAAAAAAAAAAACAACACAAAAGTCCAACACTTCATATTAAAGCTGCGAGTAACACTCATTCAAAAAAGCTGTGGATTTTAAGTCCGGATAAAGAACATATTGTTTGGAAATCAAACAATAGCCCATTTCCACCATTATAAGAAAGAAAAAAGAAAAGATTCTCATGATTAAAAATATTCACCAAAAAAGTTGACTTTTTATTAATATCTTTATCTGTATCTTTAGCTATAATTGCACGATATTCAATTTTCATGGCAGACATGAAATATTTTAAAGTTGTAAAAATTATTCAAATAGGCATTTATAAATTAGTAATACATATGTGAGTTACGGTACAAGCCATTCCAGAAAGTACTGCAACCCGCAATTATTATAACCTATCCTAATTAATATCAGAGGTAAATTAATAGCAGCACATGTCTAAGTATAACCTAAAGCTGAATTAACACATTTTTAAAACAGTTTTAACAATAACTGAACATTATAACCTCCACAAAGGTGTAATACTGTATATTGCAGCAATGTTTTTTTTCTAGTTACATGCTCCCAGTACATGGTCATTATTTGTTCTTCACAAATAGCATTTGACAACAAACACTGCGCTATAGTGTCTTTTCATGCAGTGAAAACACATATTGTGTTATTGTCTGTATCGCAAAACAAATTGCCTATCTGCCCTAGTTAGAGGACAGGAATGATAGACTGACACAATCATTTGAAAATGTTATTCAAGTTATAAACAAGTTAGAAATAGTCTCATAGCTAAATAATTATATAAATTTATACCAAGGAGCAGAAATTTTACAGAATAGAGAAATAGCTTTTATTCTAATAATGAAATAAAACAATATTAGTGGACAGAGCTAGTGAACTGAGGTGGAAATGTGTAAATAAATTTACTGTAGAGGTAACAAGGTTGACAAAGTTGACGAACAGAATTACAGTAAGAGTTATGCACCACAGTGGCCCATTGCTCTATCACTACAGTGCTTTCTGTACAGACTCTTCTAACTTTTTCATGAGTTATGGCTTTAAGTAGCTAATTTGTCAATACATAAGGTATTGTGCTTTATTTAATATTGAAGCCAAGCTAGTGTTGGCAACAGGAAACCATAGGCTTATAACCCTCTACCATTCTAAGATGACAGGTGAATAGAAGAAAAAAGAAATACACTATACCCCATGTAATATGTAAGAACAAGAATATGAGATAGTCATACTTGCAAAGCTGAGGGTTTACTTCAGAACAGCAAAGCTTTGTGTGTGCTAATGTGTCACAGCAATTCTCTGTCTACAGCTGTTAATTGTACAAAATGCAAAGTAAAGTTAATGCTGATGGGAATATCATTAGTTTTCTCATAAACCAAATTTGGACAAATGAATGTCAGGGGATCATCAAGGTCAGCAGGAGACATCCTCTAGACCACACGTCTGTAGAACATTTTGTGGCAATCCAAACTGTGGAGTGAGGCCTCAGAGACAGCCCAACCCATAGTGGCAGGGTGAAAATGCAAGCAGGAACAGCAGATGCTGAACAGCACTACAAAGTAGCTGGCATTGGATACAGGAACATCTGCAATGAGTCCTGGCTAGAAACCTCCAAAATCCAGATGGCAGATTTGTGGCGGATGATGTGGAAAATAACAGGGCAAATATCCTGTGGGACTTTGAAGTGCAGCTGAACAGGCAGGTACTGGTTAACTTACTGGTCATTGTGGTAGCAGACATGGACTGGTGGTTATAACCGTAGCATCAGGAAGGAGTATGAGGAAATATACAGTCCCCTTCAAACATATTGATATTCACTTGTGTTTGCTTCACACTGAAGACATTTCATTACATGTGACTGACAGCTGTTTCTTGTTATCCAGGTGTCCTGTGAGATTGAGATACCTCAAACCACAAAATGTAAACCTCTCATCAGCCATAAAAATCAGAAAGACAAGCCAAACAAATACAGATATGAACACAAGTCTTAGAACAAAGTTATCTAGATGTAAGTACGATCAAATAAACATTGAAATTCTAAACTTTTGTCTCACATTCATGTTTTGACCTTCAATCCCAGTATCTTTAATGTACAGCAAGTATTTTATAAATGATTCTTGTGGAACATGAAATTTAACAAACCATCATTATTGCGAAAAGGAGTAATAAAGACACCATTTTATTAAAAAAAATAACATTTAATATGGAGAATCAAGTTGCAGTTTGTGCTGGCATTGTCATTGAACAGTAGAAAAAGAAAAAAAAGGCATGAAGAGGACACACTAATATATAGCAGTGACTTTCAAACAAAAAAACAGAACCATTCTTTCTTTGGCCACCTAAAATATTTGTTAAACTATAAAGTTGGCCCAATGGATTTACAATTTTAAATGCTTTTAAGGTCCTAAACATTTTCTTTACCATTTTTTCTATTTGGGATTTTCAAAGCACAACTAGGGGTAAGCCTGGGCCTAAATGTTGCGGGGATACACTGATCCATTTCAGAGAATCTACACTTTTAGCATGCAAAGTTTGTTCGGATCAACAGGACATAGCACATGAATCTCTGAACAGAGGACTAAATATTAGCAGTTTCCCATAATTGCATTTACCTGTCTGATACATATTGTTGATAATCTACATTGCCGATAACTAAAACATTGGGAAAACAAGTTTTTAAGGCAGTCGATTAGGAGCTGAACCACATGCAGTTAAAATTGGGGAATTTCACTATTTCAAAGATGGAGACTAAAACACAACTTATTATAGTAACTAGAATTAACCATTTACATAATATAGCTTTCTGGGAAATATAGTTTCTCTGCTACAAAGCATATACACTCTATATCATTGATAATATGTCAGTTCTGTGATGCAATAAATAATTAGATAGTTTCTATAGTCAAACTTTCAAATGGATTAACAGTTGTGGGACATTCCTGAATCTTTTTTTTTGATAAAGTGCAAAATGCTTAAAAACACAAAGCTGCACACCTGTCAAGACAAGGAATTAACTTTTTTTTTTGTAAAAGCTCTATTTACAGTTAGACGTTATGGCTCATGTTTGAAATAAACCAAAATAATCCTACAATGCTGACTCTTAACACAGCCAGGATTACTTAGAGAGAGGACAACAGTACTGCACTGCAACATGTAAGAGCCAAAAAAAAGCTATTTAATTTCAGAGGCGTGTTGCAACAAGAGAATGATTTTGATTGATTTGAATAACGTGAACATGAATAACTTCCAATTTGTACGATAAACTATTCCCCAAAAACTGTATCAAACTTAAATGTCGCAGGCAGCCACAAGCATACATACTGTGCTTCTACTGCAATTTATAATAAACAGCTTTTTCATTATTTTTCAGTAAGTTAATTCAGCTTTTGACAGTTACTTAAGCAAACAAACGACAATCTGCATGACAAACCCTGACTTTACAGCAGTGGAATTAGCCATGTTAGGATCACACACACAAAAAAAACTTGGCATCTTAGTGTCCCTCCAGTGTCTCTTTACACCAACAATTTCTCAATATTGAGAAAACAAAGAGAACTCTGGGGTTATGATCAGTGCACTTATGTCGGTTACAATCTGACTGTACAATGCCTGGTTCTTCACTACAAGCCTTCATAAAATCAGAAACAAAGCAACAATATCATATCCAAGACTTCTAATGTAGATGGCACCATTTCATTTAGAGGCTGCAGTCATTTTAAAATGTTCCAGGAAGAAAGCGACACGTAGTTTAACTGAAAACATCACTGTGTGTTTCTAATCAATTATAACACTGACACAGTGTTTTGTTTTGTTTTTTTTACAAAGTCTCTGAATGAAACAGGCATTTTGACACAGCACAGGTGTAAATGTTAAACTTAATAATGAATTTCATGTATCTGCTTCTGTTGTGTTGTGCATGTTGGCTCTCTGTCACATTGCACAATAACATGAATAATTCTCCATTAAACTAAAAGTATTATGTAGTATGAAATGGAAAAAAAAATGTATTTAGTACAGTATTTGGGACACCCCAATACAACATAGCTACTGTTAATGTAAAAAGTAACACCTGTGCTTTTTCTACTATCAGAAGTCAGAATGCCCTCTGTAAAAAAATAAAAAGTAAAAACTGAGTAAAAACGGCAGATCTTTATCTAATGCATTTATCCCGTTCTCTTTTACAGCCAGCAACCTTTAGGTTTAGAAGATTTATACAGTGAAAACAGATAATCTTCACATAATGTGTGCTTGGATACTATACAGTATCCATTTCAGTCTCATTTATTTTGTCTCCAGTGACTTCAACTTTGCAAATTGTGCAATGTAGATTCAGATATTTGGAAGTAATTCAAGTGACTCAACCAATAAAACCTTTGAAACTGGCAATAAGCTTCTGTGTAATTGTACATAGACAGATGTTTGCACACAAGGCACCTCTTTTTTTCTGTTTCTCTGCCATTTTAAATTTATGCTATTCATTGCCTTGTAAAATCTGAGGGATCACTGTGACTTAAAGAAAATAAAACATTACAAAAGGTTACCATTAAGCTCAATCACTGCTGCGTCCACTCTGAAAAGACAACAAGAGAATAAACTGTGGGATGGGTCAGAATATAGCTTAGGATTCATTTAACTTCTCTATGATGAGCATGTTAATACCCTATACTACTTTTAAATGATGTATTTTTTTTCCCTTTCTCTCCAATAGGGTACGTTAATCAGCGATAAAACTACAGAGTAAAGAGGATTTAAGTGAGGTGACAAATCCAGTGTGCCCTGTGGCACACGTGTCTTCAGTTATTATCATAGTTTAACAAATATCCTTCCCCTTCAATATAAAACATACAATTGCTATGATAATTATAGACTCTCACACCATTTCTTTTCACATAATAATGAAGAATATGATGTCCCACGTAGTTCAAGAGTTGATGAATGTGAAGGATATAATAGAAACACGAGTTCTCCAAAGAGACTTGCTCCATGTTGAGAATAAGTGGAGGCCCAGTCATGTGTTGGGACTGCTTCTGTCATTTGTGTTTTTAGGAGGTATTTGTGTCACTCAACAAGCCAGAGACAAGTCTCTACATGTCTGTAGTTATATGACTACAGCAACCGTTCTTCATACACAACACGGCAGCTTCTAACAAAGAGGAGATTAAATCACATTATCCAACCGGTCTCCCTCGTTAGAAGTGATACTGTAGATCTGGTTAAAATATATCCTCTAGCTGTGTTTGATGAACACAGATGAATGAATGATTAATGCTGGTTCTCACTGTATCAGGAGCATGATTCAATCCAGTCTTTGCTGTTCCCTGCTGATCAGCCCACTGCATTCAGTCTGTATGAGCCCTGTGAAGCTCTTGGTGACCCTAGTTGTATTGCTTGGGACCTAGAGACGCCTCTGTGTCTTTGGGCACAGCACCATTGAGGTCCAGAAGGCTATCAATTCCCAGATACCCCAGTAAAATCTCACTCCGTCGGTGGGAAAGGTTCAGGATGTCCTCGGCCAAGCACTGAGCAGAGGTGAAGCGGACCTTGTCGTGGTCAAACATGTCCTTAAGGTACTGCACGATTTGTTGCTACAGAGAAGAGCAGAGACATAAATGACACTGATCGTAAAATTTACTTTGGTTTGTTTACAATGAGATGCATTTGAAATAAAGTGACCCCAATGATGTCATGAGGATTATCTAAGGTCGGGCTCTGAGATTAAAAATTTCTAACAGAAAAGTCTGCAGAAAGCAGTGTGGAGTGTAAGCAAGGGCTAGTCTAATCTCCTGTCACCTGTTAATAGCTTTGCTGTCAGTATCCAGGTGGGATACATAAAGGTTAAAGCAAACTGACAAATCACAGATTGCACTGATGCATTTATGAAAAAGTCCAAACTTTTCTTTTAATGCATCTTCAGTTCTGCACAAGTTGTTGGAAAACTGATCAAACGAAACTAAAAATCTTCAGCCTGCTAGCAGCTCTGTGAGACTGTGCCTAACCTCAGCAAATGAAAATGCCCAAACTGACAACACACTGGCAAATTAGATAAACCACAGATTCAAATTTTGAACTGACAATGAGGAAAATTAGGATCACATCCTCATAGAGACTATGAATGTCTGAGAGATTTTAGTCTGGACCAAAGTGGTGCACTGACAGATTGCCACTAGCAACAGTCAAAACCCAAAGCACCAGAGGCTAATGTATTCTAACCCTCATAGGTCACATTCCCAAAGCAATGGATGCTACAATTTCAATACTCAACCAACGTATATATTAAACTCATGAAAAGGTCCATATACCAAGTTTGGAACACAGGCTTTTGGTTAAAAAAAAAAAGTTAAAAAATGAAATAATCTCAATGACATCAAACAGTGTTGTTTTCTCAGACTGTAGAAAAAGGCACTAGAGTCACAGAGGACATGATACAACAGTTTTCCCAGTAGTACTCTAGTACTATTTTAATGAAGTAAAAATCACCACACTTCCCTTTTTAACTTAGACTCCAAACAGTCTCTTGCTTTCTAAAATGATGACAAAAGGCACATATTTTTAGTGCCATATGCTCTCACCTTGAAGATAGTGCACACTTCACTTAAGTGCTGCCTGGGTCCCAAAAACCCAAAAGCTAAAACAGGGCTCACATGTTCTGATATGGAATAGAAGTGGGAGATAAAACCATCAGGAACCTATAAACAGTAATACAAAAAAACAGCTGTCAAAATCAAATATATTCATACAACAGTGCTTCAAGAAACAAAACGCAATAAAATGTGCTCAGTATTCAACTACAGACTCACCATAAGAAGACGCCTTTTAGCTTTTAGGACAGACCAACAGGCTGTCGCCAGAGCCTAAACGAAAACAACTCTGTTATTACACTAACTAAATTATCAGTGGCATAATCAAGGAATGTGTGACTATAAATTTACCGTCTCTTTAAAGCTGTCAGAGAGCCAGCGGTTCCTCAGCACAGCTACCACAGATGATGGAGGGCTCTCCAGGTCTTCGAATGCATCCATCAGAATAAAATCCAACACTATGTCAAAAAAGTTCATACACACCACCTGTAGAGAACATGACATCAGAACCCCAAAGGTACATTGTGTTTAATATCCAGATATGGTTACTCCACTAAATATGAAGTATAAAACTACCATGTTTGGTGCTGATTCTGCTGTTTTTTGTTGTAAGGGACAGTGTAAAGATCACTTTTTCTAGGAATTTCGATTGTGCAGCTCTTTCCTCCTCTTCTGCCTCCAGTCTGATGGTCACTGCAGCACCACCTGCTGTTGCACGTTGTATTTGCCTCTCTGCTCAACATCTCAGCCTCTACCCGTGTCTTTATCTGATGTAAAGCTGTTTTATCTCTCTCAAATCTTCCTTGGTACTGATCGAGGGTGGAGCAAAATGCATTTGGGTATCAACTTACGCACCATCTCCAGCTTTGGCAAGAATTCCAACTTTTATGGACAGCAGATTTCTTCATGAAGGTAATTAAATGCATATCATAATAATACCATATTACCCAGCAACCCTAAAAAGCACACTTTATTAAAAAGTCCTCTGTGGAGTTGACCAAGACAGGAGCACTATGAACAGTGGTTCCCCTATTTTCTTAGTATGTAGGCGCTGTAATTCACAGTTCTGCTGATGGTTTGACTTCACTGATCATGTGAAATGTAGTAAAGCACCAACAAACCCAAGGAAGCTTAGGTGGATCATAAATATACACTGATCAGTCATATCATTAACACCACCTGATGATATTAGCCCTTTCATGTTGTGCTCAACTTTTTGGTAGAGCATATTTTGAGTCCCTATATCTTATTAAAAAAATGTGTTGAACTTAAGTCAACCGGATTAAGCCATCTCACTTGGTTGAGGTATGTTATTTTACACAAAACCACTAGATGTCGCTGTTTTCATAATATGCATTTAAAGTTTGCCTCCTGACAGGAATTATTGAAAAATACAAAATTAAAGAGAGATTGGACAAAAGGACATGAATTACTCACCCCACGGCCATCCAATTCCATCTTAGTGACGGGCCATGTTTCCTCCCGTTGGGTGTAAAGCAGCATGTCCTCGTAGCTCTCTAGAAAGCCTTTGGGACTCTGTGTTAAAAGGACAAAAGAACACAGGAACTAATTAGTTACAGCCGTACAAAACATCCTGTGTATCCAAATAGAACACGTTAACAATGAAGGATAAAAATGAGTAGTTTTACCTTGTTTGCCTTTACCATTAACCCTGCAATCATTTGCTTCCCAGTCTCCATGAAAAATGTACGATGAGTTTCATCTAACAACAGGACCTGAAAGAAAAAAAAAGATTCTCATGGTTTCTGTATTAATTCCATTAGTTTATACACCGAGTGCCTGCTTTCTTCTTCATTTATTTTGAAAGTGTAAAGTAGAGCTTCAAAAACATATTCAGCTCCATGGTTAACACAAAAGTGAGCTACTGCCCTCTGGTGGAACGGGGAGGGACTGATTGTACTCTGCTTTGCATTAATAGCATACAAGCAGAGAAGCAGAGCAGTGTCAACACATACGCACAAAAAAAACAGCAAACAAAATGACTGCTCCCTTCAAGTCCAGTGGTGCAGGGGAGAAAAATAAATAGATAAATAAACACAACAGAAAAACCTTCAATGTTAAATGGTCTGCACTGCACAATGTTCATGCCAAGACAGAAATTTCCATGACCTTGAAGATCAAAACAGCTATGGAGTTATCCAGTTTTCTAAGTGTAAGAAAAGTCCTACAAGTCCTACTATTCCAAGCTAGGAAAGTTTCCTGATAACCGGAAAACTAGATATAGCTATAACTGCCAAGAGGCCAACAAAGTGAATGATTTTGTACAGTAATATTAAAGGTAAGTCATACAAAGCTTAAACATACCTGGAATGCTTGTCTCACACAGTGAAGCTTGGCAAGGAAGTCTTGATCACCGTAACATTCAAGTAATTCAGTCCTTGTAATAAGAGAAAGGTATTAAATTCAGTGAAAGCTCTTCTTCTCGCTGCTGTACATTTGAAACAGTACACATTGATTCTTTTGGCCGCCTGGGAAAAGCAGAACAATGTGTAAAATGCAACACTGACATACTATAAAGTTGTTATGGTGAATGTGTTAGCTAGCAGTTGTCTGTCTGCATTAATTTATTATTGTGTTTCTGGCTATAGGTTGACCATGGTGGCAACATGAACTGATTTTACTGAAGGTTTGTTTTATCCTTCAGTCCTGAGTGCACTGACTTTTTGGCTGCTAAATGCTGTGTGTTTTTAGAGCTTTTTAGATGGACAACAGCTGCCTACAACTTCTGGAAATCATGCTGATGAGAGCAGTGTGAGTGAACCAAAACAGAAGAATTGCTAGGTGTAAAACAAAAATAATGAGCTGCAGTCTTTAAGCAATGTATTTTGGTTATACTTCAGTTACCTGAGGGTCCTATAAGACACTTTGCCCTCCCGGACCAGAGACAAGGCTTCTTCATACAGAGCTGCTGGCTTAAGCGGATGATAGAGTTCTTCTAAAGCCATGGCATCAAACAGCTGAACAGACAAAACACACACACCTCAGTGCACAGCCCATATATACAGCTCTGGAAAAAATTAAGAGACCACTGCAAACCTATCCGTTTCTCTGATGTTGCTATTTAAAGGTATATGTTTGAGGAAAATTAACATTTTTGTTTTATTCTATAAACTATTGACAACATAACTCCCAAATTCCAAATACAAATGTTGTCATTTAGAGCGTTTATTTGCAGAAAATTTTAAATGGTCAAAATACCAGAATAGGTCCAGTGTTTTTCAGACCTCGAATATTGCAAAAAAATCCAAAACAAAACAAGTTCATATTCAGCTTTCATGCAGTGGTCTCTTAATTTTTTCCAGAGCTGTATATATGTGTTATATATGTTATCTATATACATATATACAGTTATGTCCATATATAATGGAATGATAAGTTTTTGCCATTGTCCTCTGCAAGTCACCACACTGAATTTGAAATCAAACACTGAAGCAAGACTTTCAGCTTTAAATCAAAGCGTTTTAGAAAAGTATTCCATTAACTATTCATGAATTACAATCATTTTCACACACACACACACACACACACACACACACACACTTGCGTTCTTACATACTGCTTCTTCAGGTAATGTCTATAGAAATTCAGGGATCCAGTGCATGTCTGATAATGGCTCTGGGAAATCAGTGATTGCCATAATGTCTCTTATTTTCTGAGAGCAGAAGAAAGTACCTAACCTCTGCAGCTGAGAAGAATGAGTCATCAGAGGTAACGGTAGTTGCATCATCATCTTGCAATCTGTGGAAACTCTCCACTTGTGGTAAGATAAGAGTTCCTTCACTCTCTGCCAAAGAAGAATCAAAACACAGATGTACCTAACACAGACATAAAATGTATGTGCCCACTGTTTTACTACTGATACAGATCAATACGTATAATAATAAGTGCAGATCCCTCTTCTTATTGTTCAAAATTTAGTCTCTAATCTGGTTTTCTCTACAACCTATAACATTTCTACTTTCTTTTATGGTCCCATATAAGCTCAACATGTCTCTTACCAAAGTCTGCCATCACACTGTCTGTTGGGATACTGCTGCCAAAATCCTCTTGTAGGTGGTACGCCCTGTGCAGTAGTGTCTCTAACTTCTCAGCAAACACTTTATTACGGGCTTCAGCCTATAATCAAAAGGGGGGGAAGCATTAAACAAGCTCAAAGTTACTTTAACACTATCTAATAAATGTTTAAGGCCAGTTTAATTTCTGTCAATTATACTGCACTGGTACTGTGTCAGCTATTAGCAAACTAACAATACTACAAGTACAGTAGGTGAAATCCCAGCTGCACCACGAAATACAAGACTGTTAAAAAATACAACCATGTACAAGAGGATTGGGCAGTGTGTACTGGTAATGATTGTTTCATGGTTACCATGGGGAAGTCTCCACACGTTGCCCCCTGCAGAACAAGGCTGTTGTTGCTGGAGGTCGAGTGGGTGTGATGCCGAATAGTCAGAGCTTGCTCCCACTTTCGTAGAGCTTCTTCAAACAGCTCCATTCCTAGAAAGAAAAGGGTAATAAATTGTAATCAATCTCAGTGGCACAGATATTATATTCACATTTTTGGTAAATATTGAATGATGTAAATACCTACCCATTAAATACAGATTATCTGCATTAGCATCCTCTACTGCCCCTGACTCCTCCACCACAGCCTCTGCCTCCCATGGGGTGGATGGAATGGCAGACTGATTTGGGGAACTTGGGACCCGCATCTAACCCGTCCAAACACACATGTCAAAGTCAAAACAGGACAATGTGACTCAGAGGAATAAGGGCAAAGGCAAGTAAATATGACAAATATCAGTATGAAACTAACAGATGCCAGGCTATGCGAGGAACTTGAGTGTTTACTGGGAGCCAGGGAGGAAATTCCACTCATTGTGTCATTGCTCCGGGTACTGGGACTCATCATCTGTCTACCAGTAAATGGACCTGTACAGAAAACGAATATATCAGGCACACTACATACTACAAGGCAAAGACAAGTTTTTTAAATTTTGCACACCTCTCTTTAAAGAAGAGGGTCTTCCTGTCTTCATCAGTGCCTCTGGTATTCCCACTGTCTTCTGGCCCTCCTTTCCTTGTGCAGCCTGCTTCCGTTTTCTCCCCCGCCTTTTTAGCTGATGAGCTGTGAGAGCCAGCGCAACACTGCCCAGTGCTGTGGCAAACAACACCTTCTTCAAGCTTGGGGTAAGCTTTAGCTGAGAAAATATGGACTTAAAGCAGAAGACGCAAACATAAGCTGTCAGAGCTCTTTAAATTGAAAGTCACTTTTTATTGAGTATGCATATGGTAACAAATGCTGCTTGTGTATAGAAATGCAAATTAACTGTGCCTCACCTGTCCAAATGTGGAATAGAGAAACACTGGTATCTCTGCTACAGTCATGGCCAAAGCCTGGGCGATGGACATCCCTTCTGCTTGTTTGACTGACATCTCAGAAACTGAAACAGCTTCAGACCACAGATCTCCAAAGCTCCTTCACATTCACTTTGTTAAAAGGTTTCTTCTCTGCTCCAAGATCAGGGCTTGATCTGGCTGATGAACTGTCTGCCGTCATCCAGTCCTGAGCATAAACTCTAAACTGGCCCAGTGTTTGACTTTCATTACCCTGTAATAGATATGACATGAGTCTTTGGATTTATATGAGTGTGCAGTCCGGTCCTTTAGAGATGCATTATATTAAATGAGTCTTGTAATGATAAAGACATTCCATTCATCTATCTCTAAAACCACAACCACGTTTTCTCCTAGACAAATGCGTCCAGACACAGAATTAACTTTGTTAATTAAAAAAGATTCGCGGTTTAAGCTCGAAAAATCAAGCTCGTATTAACTGTTAAGTAGCAGGACAACTTGACAGTCTGCCAGCTACTCGCTTATCTACACTGTCTGATATGCAGCCAGTTGATCAGCCTGCCTAACGCCGTCCATACCTGACAAACGGCAGGTGTGGCGTCAACGCAAGACACTGGCTGATGTATATATCTTTATGAAGCAAAACTGTCTAATTATTTAGAACTTACATTTTTCAGTACGCCCATAACAAAGCTGTCTTAAAATGTTGTTAGTGACAGGTCAAATCAGCCCTAGCAAGCAGGTATAGCAGCATGCTAACGTTAGCTAGCATTTTAGCTAGCATAGCTCAGCCTTTACTTTACATCACAACATCACCCGGTCGACCGGTCACCGCCTGTAAGGTTTTGACCTGACACCTTAGAGGCTTCAGCAGCTTTGTGTACAGCTCAACAGCGGCACAGCTAATAACATAATCCGTCATACAGGTACATACCGTGAGCATCCAGGGCAACAGGGAAGGACATTCTTGTGTCACGGTAACATGAAAGCCTCACACTAGATTTTTGCTCTTTGGCAACGCAACAATACTGACGCGGCAACCAGCCAATGGGCTGAAGAGGACAGAGGGTTGGAATTTTTCTTCACCAATCACATCAAAGGTAGGCGGAACAAGTAGCTCAATAATCCAATCAGATCTTAAATTGTACTGTAAAATCAAAAAATCAATGGACGAAGGTAAAAGGTGACAGAAAATAAAAGCTGTCAGAAAGTTTCACGGCGATTCGTATATTTGTAAAAAAAAAAAAAAAGGCAATAAAATAACATGAAATACATATAAATTAGTGACTGAAGAAGCTACTTAGATGAGTAGTGAAACGTTTCAATCTAATAAGAAAGAAGTCCAGTTGCCATGACTGAACTTCCAGATAACTCCACAAGGCTGATTGAGAATCTTCACCTACATAAAAAAAAAAGTGATGTTTTTTATGTTAAGTTTTGTAAACAGGCAACCAATGATGTCTCATAACTATCGGAAATAACATTGATTTTTATACACAGTTTGTATGTTTGTAGTTTGTATGTTTACTAAAGACTCTACCGTTAAAAGGGAATTTTACGAGTGGGACATGAAGGCATCATTACAAACCGTTTCCGGTTTGGTTTTACTGGTTATAATGCTTAAGACACATAAATACAATTAAGAAACTATTAAAATTCAACTCATTATCATACACCCCTTATACAGCACCCCAAAGGTAAGTTTTCATTTAATTTAAATAAAAGTAAATGTATTTGTTCTATAGTATTTTTCTTTCATAATACATTTTCTGTCATAGTACATGAATCTGTATGAAATAAAAAGGACATTTTTTTATTTATTTTTTTTAAGGCAAATTGTATAATGAAAATAAATAAAATATTTTTTAAAAGAATATTTTGAAATAAACTCTTTTCAGATTCCTTTGTTGTGAAAGACGGACCGGAAGTATGGATCTGGATAGCGGAAGTCAGAGTGTAGATTTTGTTATTCCGCTACTTTGTGTTAACACCACGGGAGATATAATAATATATAACTGAACAGATTACAGATAACAATTAAAAATGGTTTAGATAAGACAAGAATATTGGACGAGTTTCTGTCTGGGGCGAATAATAAAGTACATAGAAAAGAAAGGTTTGTGGCTCTGAGAACGTTCATCAGAATTGTCCGGAAGCAGCCATTTAATATCTGTAAATATGAATAATTCTTATGATTCGTACATGTCTGCTCTTATCGCATTTGCCACTGCTGTCTCAAGTTAACCGGCTGGAAAAATGAGAGCCACCTGGCTCTCAGTAGCAGGGCTTTTCCAAAGGCCTTGATATGAAATCTTTGGTAAGAACGAAAATGTTATTTAGAGCGAAGTGTGCACTCATACGGCACATTAATGATGAGTACTTGGTCAGATGTGCATCTCTGTGTTTGCACCATGCAGGTGCTGCGCTGGCTTTGCCTTCTCAGTCTGAGCCTTCTTCTGTTGTTTTGGTTTGGATATGTGATCACACGGGACGGACCATCGCATGCTGTGCCAAGCAGCGCGCTCAAGGGCTACATGAGGATCACCCCCAGGGTGATGGACGAGGTAAGAGGTATTGATTGCTCCAGGACACAGGGTGGGGTTACGCATATACAGCTCAGACATTTGAGTACATTTTCCCATACATTAGAGAGAACATAACGCAGTTTTAGTCACTCGTCCTGTCCAGAACTAACCAAGAACTGACCCAGCATCATGCAAAGGTATTGATCAGGAATAGGGCAGAAAATACCAATTATTGTTTATATATTTAATTTATTATAATCTGCACAATATTTTCCTGATTATTCAGTTAATCAATTAAACATTTGTTCTCTGAAATGTTGTGGGTTTAGTTAATATTCATGCCCACTGACTAATTGATACATATCTAAAACACAGAGGGGTATTTTGTCTGACAGATCTGTGGGGGCACAACAGACAAATGCTGCTCAAAACAACTGGTCTAAAACATGCTAAATAACCTTTTTTTCCACACAACAGTTTCTGGACATGCACTGCAGGCAGTGTGCCTTGGTGTCAAGCTCAGGTCAGATGCTAGGAGCTGGTGTTGGTCGCGAGATTGACCAGACGGGATGTGTTATCCGAATGAACAACGCACCCACACAAGGGTATGAGAAGGACGTAGGGAGCTCCACCAGTGTTCGGGTTGTGTCTCACACCAGCGTTCCCCTGTTGGTAAAAAACGAGCGCTACTATTTCCAGCAATTGGCAAACACTACATATGTGTTCTGGGGTCCTGACAGGAACATGAGGCAAGATGGGAAAGGACGTATCTTTAACACTCTGCTGAAAATAGCAAAGAAATATCCAAATGTCAGAATCTACACTGTGACAAGAGAGAAGATTCAGTACTGTGACAGAGTGTTTCAGAATGAAACTGGAAAAAACAGGTACAGTATAAGTTAGATATTCCTGTCAAATAAATTAAAACCTTGATTTTTACACTGCCTTACAATAAGATACTGCCATGTTACACTCACAAATTTCCACATTGTATTTATGAAACAAACCATTTAGATTTATTTACATTAAGTATACTGTATTGTGATATAAACAGAAATTATGCCACTCATGTGCTGCTTATGACTGGTATCAGTTTTAGGCTTTTATTTTGGTAATGTAAGAGTTTAAACATTATTTTTTATTACAGTTTCTAACAGGACAATCATGCAGTTACATTATCCAAACTACCTATACCTATAAGTCTTACAATAGAGTACCAAAACACATTAGTCAGTAATTGTTAAGGAAGCTAAAATATGCAATGGTTTGTTTTTCATTATTCTTGTGTGGAATGACAAAGGTTCAACCAAAGCACATTTCTTGTATGTTTTTTAAGAACAACTTTTTGGTGTCTCACCCTCAGAATGAAGACAGGGGCATTTCTCAGCACTGGATTCTTCACAATGATTCTTGCTATTGACATGTGTGACAGCATCCGTGTTTATGGGATGATTGATGAAAACTACTGCAGGTGAGACAGTTGGATTCATTACTTGAGTTTAGAATCTACTTAAGCTTCAGTGTCCTATGTAACCTGTACCTGCTTCTCGTGTTTTGCTCCTCCTGACAGTCTACCCAACCACAGTGTTGTTCCTTACCACTACTATGAGACGAACCGCATTGACGAGTGCAGAATGTATAAAGCCCATGAGCACTTAAAACGCGGGGGGCATCGCTTCATCACTGAGAAGGCCATTTATGCCAAATGGGCTGCACGCCACAAAATTGAGTTTAAACACCCCAACTGGAGTCTCTAAAGCAGGAGATATTTTTTGATCTTTGCTAAAGATGTTAGTGTTGCTTGAGCAGGAGCTCTATCAGGGACATGCTGTTACAGTTGGACTCCAGCTTTTATTTGGAGTTGTTCTTTTTGTTTTACCAATCCAAACAGTTTTTAAAATGTCTCAAATGTCATAACACAGCAGTACTGTACAACTCAGTATTAGTGAATATTTCTTTTTTATATTGCCATATATTAGTTACTGTATATACTGATATAGCATTCCAAGCCATTAAACTGGACTAAAACTAGTTTACACCAAAGCTTATAATTTTTAAATTCTTTAAAACTGTGCCTTGACTTTCTGTATAATTTTTTGCTGCAATCTGGCCTGTGTAATTTAAAGCTACAATATGCACCTTCACTCTAAGTGACAGGAAGTTATGTTTAGGGCTCCACTTAGTGGCTATTTTCATTTCAAGTTAATCTGGCATCTGCAAGTTTACACATTTAAATTATATATTTTGTTCAACAAACCAAAGGTCACTGAATTTAAAATCATACAAGTTTAAGAAAACCATAAAAATTGACTGAAGAGACTGAAATGATGAAGGTTGTCACTGTTTATTTCCAGTGCAACGTAGTATTAAGCGCTTCTCTTAATCAAAACATATTCATATAAACACACTGTCTGCTTATATTTTCATAGTCAGAGTGCCATTTAATCCACAGAGTGATCATGCAGTTTATGTTTCATTTGCAAAGAGAATGATGATGCCCACTTTCTGTGTTTTAATTTAGTTATAATTTATGTAATACTTTCACACTACACATGACAACCATGACATGTATGTTTGATAGTGTGTAAATCAATCATACAACAGACAGTATTAAAATGTAACTGTACCATCACTGCCTATTTTCAGCATCACAGACACCAGTCCTCTAATATAAGGCCTGAAGCTTTAACCCTGATCAGTGATAAACAACAGTAATGATAACAGATAGTACAGGTCGTACAGGTGTTTGTGGCACGTGTGTATAATGTGAGTTGAGAAACAGGGGTACACAGACCCACTGTGTGGCCAAAGTCTAAATAGGGGGATGTTTTAACTTTGAATGTAATTGGTCCAGTACCATAAACACACAACGACTTACTTGACATTTACTTTAATAGTGTTTACTTTTCATATGTTGCTGCGTCTTTACAATTAAATACATAGTTTGACCTTTTTCAGATGCATAATGCTTATTTTGTGACTGTAATAGCATTTGCACCAATAAGCTAAACTACTATGTGAAAGTATTTGACTACATCTACATTTCAAACAGTGATTGTTTGAATTGGTAAATTACTTTTTTACTAACTGCAAGTTGTGTATCTATAGTGAATTCTGAAAAATACAAGTGAATATCAACAAGAATAAATCTGCTGTCCAATAATCTGCTTCTTGAGTTTGTGTGATACTATGCTGACAAACTGTATATTTTGTCTGTTCGAGCTTCAGTTATATATTATTATTGAAATATCTCCACATGAATTCAGTGGGTACACACTTTTCTGCACCTACACAAAAACACACTATTTTTATTTACTGTACCTGTTCTTTTCAGGACAGAGCGTACATGTAGAGACATTCTTGTGTTATTTTCACGTAAACCTGGAAATAATCAGAAGGTTTCAGAAATTAGAAACACAGCCAGGTAACCTGAAGTGGTCAGTTTCTGGGTGTCTGGGGAAAATGAGACTACCACAGTTTGGGGGTCTCGGGGTGGTTAAACCGGACATGATTTGGGGTTTTCTAGTAATAGTAGTAGTTCATAACGACAGACACACACAGGGAGAGATTTTGGGGGAAACAAAGTTCAGCCCAAAACAACAACAATCGCTGTGCTGCAGAGAGGGACGCGGCGGTGACGTCAGGGAGTGGTGCAGGAAGATGGGGGACGAGAAAGACGAGGGAGAGAGGAGACACCGCACAGGCCATGGCACGGTAAAGCGGCGGATTTACTAGTGTCAGTAACCACAAGCTGGCACGTTTTGCTCGTTAATGCCTTAATCTTATCAGCGGGATATTGATTTTAACATCTGGAGGCGAAGGAGCGTGTGCGGCGGAGCGCTGCGTAAGATCGCTTTGATTTGCCCGAATAATAACAGTGTGCTGCCGTGAACGTCTGTAGCGTTAGGTTACCAGGATTGTTTTTTTTTTTACTTTTATTATCACTGTGTGAGGATGAATGTGTCATCTCTCATCATATTTCATCTGTGGACACTTGAACGGCTCATCTGCCAATATCCACGCATTTCTTTTGTGCGTGTGTACGAAATGTTCTCACCTTTAAATAAAAGTCGTGCGAGCGTCTCTCCGCCTCGAGTCAAAAGTAGGTTCTGCTGCTGGCTCCGAAGTAGCTACCGCCTGTTAACAGCATCAGAAATCACAGGGGAAACATCTGTCTGGTATCCAGATGTCTGTAAGGATCATAGCGTTCTTCCAAGCTGCATTTCTCATCATTTAGGTCTGGACTAGCCACAGACATTCACAATAAGAATCATAATGTAGGCTAAAATTATTTAATACCTTGAATACAGATGCACAACAGCCTCACGATATGTGCAATATAATACTGAAGGAAAACATTTATCTTCAAAATTCAGTTCAAAAAGCGGTACTTTATGTGCATTTTTAAAAAATCTAGTAAAACCAAGTGACTCTTCTGTCATTAAATAACCTTTTGTCACATTCAAATTGACATAAAATATGCAGTGTGTCATAAACATTTAAGTATGGTGCGTTATTTGAAAGAAAATTGTTAAAACACAAAGCTGACATAGTTAAAATCACAAAATTAGAAATATCTCCGGACATTTTCACCACTTGACATGAGTTTCATGATCTGATTTGAATCTGTGTTTGTCTCTGCTTCCCAGGTATGATGACAGACAGTCACAGCCAGTGTGTTGGTACGCAGCATGATCAGATAGAATGGGGCCCAGGCTCAGAGGCAAGGTAAGACACCCAACAATGGCAGGGCATGGTAATTAAACTCTTACTCATCAGTGTCATTCATATTATTAACACAAAGAAGGGTGGCTTCAGATTCAGAGGGACATTTAAATGTAATAATAGTTTATCGTGCGAGTCAAAACATTAATTCTCTTTGGTCGAAAGCTGCTGTTTTTAGTAACCATACAGTTTAACTGGACACTTTATTGTGTAATTTACCATTTTAACTTAATGTCCTAACGAGGCTGGAGCTGGCATTATTTGTGTAACCACCAAAAAAAGGAGTAGATAACTTTTCACTGAGATCCATGGAAATGTAATTCATATTTGTGTAAAGTTTAAATAAGGGCCTCACAACACTTGTGACAATGAAACCAGTTAAGGAACAGCTACCGAAATAACTGACCAAAGAGAAAATGCCAAAAAACTGCAGTTATTATTTCTTAATTCCTCTTAACACTGAACAGAGACATTGATTGGTGAAATGTCACAGTTGTGGTTATGGCAAATCTGATGGTAAACACTCTGTCAAATGAAATATTCATTTGGACTGATAATAGAGCTGGTATTTTGTAAATTAAATAATATATTATCTAAACAAATGTTTTACTGTCCCACTAAACCTGAGCGTGATATATAAAGTGGGTCAGCGGACTCCTGATTGAGTGGTCAGCACTGTCAGGAATAAAAACTAGACACAGCAACAAGATACTGAATGTGAATGCAGTTTATTTCTAATATATAATACTATGTATGTAGGACCATGTAAAAAATAAATAAATGAAATAACAGGAATAGTTCATATTTGTATTCATTAGCCTATAAGACAAGCACAACTCTGAAGTGAGGAGAGAAGTGCACATTAATTATCCAGAGCTCAAAAGTGGCATCTTCAGTAGCTTGTTTTCTCCAGCCAGTGGTCCACACCTCTAAATGATTAAATTTAAAGTGATTTAAGACAGAGAAAAGCAGCAAATCCACATGTTTGAGAAACTAGAAAGTCAATTAATTGTTTACGTGTTATATTTTTATCTATAATTCATAATATATGTATATGTATGTATGTATGTATGTATGTATATGATTTGTCATAGCTTATAAATGAAACAGTAACTCTAGTTACATAGTTTTAGAAAAGTTTATAAAGTTAAATAATTGTGGAACTAAACGTATATTAATTCCCTCTGAAATTTAGTAGGACTCCACATTATTCTGTATTTACTTATATTTTGTAAGGTCTTAAACCTTACAATGTAAAGTGCCTCGAGATGACCGTTGTTGTGATTTGGCACTATACAAATAAAACTGAATTGAATTGAAATGAATTGAATTGAATTGACTCTAAGAGTTGTAAAATGGACCTATACTAACATACCTGACATTTGTTGTGAAGTTATATTCCATCACTTTTGTTTCCTCTGCAGGGACAACAGAGCCACAGGGTGGTGATCTTTGTGGCCATCTTCATCCTGATGACACTCCTCATTCTGTATGGCTCCAACAATGCCAGTGATGCCATCTACATTCCTTTTCATGTGGATACAAGTCACAAGCTCAAGATCACAGACTTGAAGAAGTGGGCTGGGAAAGACGGTTATGTGCCAGTTTATGGGAACAAGGTACTTGTTTGCTATCGCGTCTGTACAGTTCAACAAACTTTGGTGTAATAATCCATCAAGAATTATTTTACCCTTCTGTTTATTTTGAAATAATACATGTTTCTATTTACTGTTATTTTTAATGTATTGTATGTTGGTAAAACATAGAAGTTCAGCACACTAAATAGTAAAAGGAAATGATACACAATATATGCTTAAATATGTGACAGGCAACAGTCACAAACCTCCACATCACTGCAATAGGCAGCTGCACATTATTAAAATGAAAAGGAAAAAAAAAACTCACTCAAAAGCAAACAAAAAGGTGAATGTGCAGGTCAGCTTTGAGTTGGCTGAGGTTTCCATTCAAATGAGTCAGATTACAGCGTCCTGTTCTCTTTCCTGATATGTTATCTGCTTCTTCTTGCTGCCTGTTTTGTGTGTATCACATCCATTTACAGATTTTTCCATTTGGTCATTTGGCAGATGATTTTATTCAAACCAACTTACAAGTGAAGTAGGAAGCAAACAAAAAAGCTACGTCAGGAAGAGGACATTCGTGGGAAATAGGCATAGGAAGAGAAGCTTCCGTTTCGTGAGACATATGAAGCCCTGCAGAAAGTTGCAATGGTGCAAACACAAGTTCAGCCAGTCAGTACAGTAAACCACAACCGCCTAAAAACATCAAGCACTCTCTGCAATTTTTGGAAGACATTTGTTGTTGTATTTGTTTTGTTTTTTGTTTTAAGTACGTAGGAAGTGGCATTAATGGAAACGTAAAAAACTGAAAAACAAAACAATTGCAACAAATGATGAGTTTAAACACTGAAAAGCAGCTATCCAGATACTTCTACACACTATTAGTGCTTTATCTTAGCTAACAAAGTCAAAAAAGGAAGTAGTCAACAAAGTCAGCGGGGTCATTCTCTGAGGAACATGTGGTTGAGATATTTTAGTCTGAACCAAATCGAAGTGTAGCTTAAAATAAAAATGAATGAAAATTAATTAATAAAAACTAATTATACACTTCAAAAAAGGTTGTTCAGT
>JAUBNQ010000004.1:5189938-5209805 GCA_032353495.1 Ctenopoma kingsleyae | reverse complement strand
GCGCCGCGCCGCGCCGCGCCGTTAGGTGGATGGGAGGGGGGAGTTGTTTGGTGGTGGTGGTGGGCCGGGGTATCGCGTCTCTCGGCTCGGCTTCTTGGTATCTTGCTAGCATACGCTCCACGCCTGGATGTATTCTTTCCAAGAGGAATGAAAAAGGGCGATTATCACCTTGGCAGCTGCTTGTGTTGGTAAGGACGAGTTTTTTTTCAGTTGCAGCTGTTGACACCGCCGCATTGAGATGATTTCTGAGCTTTCGTTGGTAAACATAAGGCCTTTCACTTAGCAGAGCTGTCCGAGTCTGTAGGTGAATTCGAGGGCTTGCTATGAAAAGATATCCTTGACAGCATTTATCTCACATCTAACTTATGCTTGAATCATTAGTCAGAGACGAGGTGTAAGTGATTTATGTAGATCATGTGTTCATCTTCAGATGTTAAAGCTAGCTTAAGCTACAACTGTTCACCACCTGAATTACTACAGTTTTGTTACCAGTGCCCTGTCCCATCAGCAGACATCCACCTGAAGAGAGCAGCTATGGCTGAACAAGACATCTGTCCCCACCTGGACTCTATCGGAGAGGTAACCAAAGATGACCTCCTTCAGAAATCCAAGGTAAAAGGTTTTTATTTATTTATTGTGAATGTTCTGTATGATGTCAAAGACAGTGTGTACCATGTCATACACACCTCTTAAAGCATGGCCACATATGGCCACCTTATGTATATCAGTCCTCACTGTTTTAATAACCAAAATCAGGTGGAAACATGGAAGCTCTGTTAAACTGCTTGTTTAGTACAGTGTAAATCATCTTAACTTCATTTCATGTACACTTCCTCTTGTGCAGGGAACCTGCCAGTCATGTGGCGCAGGAGGTCCAAACCTGTGGGCCTGTCTGCAGGTAGGTTTGGGACTTAAATGTTTAAAAAAATATTTTTTGGTATTTTAAAGGTAATAGATTAACTAAGCTTAACTTGTGCATTGGGTCACATAAACGATGACTACTGCAAGTGCAGCTATTGCTCAACTAAGGGTCAAGCATCTGAGAGATGTCGGCCAGGTGAATGCTTAATAATTAATGAAGATGTGAGGCGTAAATGTAATTATAAATACGATGGCAGTGTGCAATATGTGCAAACACAGCTACAGCAGATTAGGTCAATTCAGGTAAATTTGTAACATGTCTTCAAACATGGAAGAAAGATGTTAAATCCTTTCTAACACAGTGTTTCTGCTTTATAGAATGATTGTCCATATGTTGGCTGTGGGGAGTCCTACTCTGATCACAGCACTCTGCATGCACAGGTAAAACACAGAAAAAACATGCCTGCTTGTGCTCACCTTGTCAAAACGTCAGAGTAGTTATTTTAGAACAATGAGCTTGAATGACTGTGTGTGTTTCCTTTAGACTAAGAAGCACAACCTGACTGTGAATTTGACGACATTCAGGATCTGGTGTTATGTGTGTGAGCGGGAGGTGTTTCTGGAGCACAGGCCTGCCCTGGTACCTGTACCTGCTACTCCCCACCACTGTAAAGCCACAGATCAGGTACAGTTTTGCTCCATCACTGTCAGTTCACCTGATTATTGTTGGCCTCTCCCAGCATGATGGATTTGAATAGGAAAAGAATATGCACGCTAATGATGCTGCAAATTCACACAATCTGTTGTTTCCCACATTAATATGTATACTATCTATTGATCATTTTCCAAGGAGGCAGCTCCTCAGCCAGTCGGTCACCCACTGAAAGCGGTACCAATTGCTGTGGCAGAAGAAGAAGGTTCCGAGTCAGAGGAGGATGAGCTAAAACCCAGAGGTACAAAATTAAACTTAAAAACACCTCAACTTAGACTTTTTGTGACTGTTATACTGGCATTAAGAAACAGTTCCACATATCTTTCCCCTGTTAATTATCACAGTTTTTGTCATGAATTTGCTCACATCATTAAGACATAGATTCCATATTTGACAGATATAATTGCTTTAATGCCTAAAAATAGCAACTAGCCCTGTTTCTTTTACTGCAGATAATAATTAACACTACGCAGAGTTCTCTCCAGGCCTGTTCTAGCAATGTGAGATTGCCTGCCTAATTTGAAAGCTCCTTTGAGAATACTAAAAGTCTTGTTTCTCCTGTTGTTAGGCTTGACAGGAATGAAAAATATTGGAAATTCTTGCTACATGAATGCAGCCCTTCAAGCCCTGTCCAACTGGTGAGGTTGCTTCCTCTCATTGTATTTGGTCAGTTATTGTGGATATGTTCCTGTTCATGTTATTATTACACCTTACTTTAAATCAGTTATGTTATAAGTTAACACATGTGGTTTTTTTTTTACCTCTTTTTCTTTACCAGTCCTCCGCTCACTCAGTTCTTCCTGGACTGCAGTGGATTGGTGCGGACAGATAAAAAGCCTGCTCTGTGTAAGAGCTACCAGAAACTCATTTCAGAACTCTGGCATAAAAAAAGGTAAAGTGATATAAAACTACTTGAGAACACATTTTAATAGACAGAACTACAGCTACAGAGTTTTTTTGTGATAACATCAGATCAGTCTCTGCTCATCAGTCATTCATGTTAAATTATCTGAATTTCTTTCATGGCTGCTACCCCTCAGGCCGAGCTATGTCGTCCCTACCAGTCTGTCTCATGGCATCAAACTAGTAAACCCCATGTTTCGTGGTTACGCTCAGCAGGTAGGGGCAAGCACCCAGCAGGTAACTATACCTGGCATCTTTTAAAAGCTTAACACTGTCTTGTAATTGGTTTTTAACCCCTGTGTATTTTGTTATTTTCCCTAGAAC
The DNA here is from genome assembly GCA_032353495.1 of Ctenopoma kingsleyae. Taxonomy (NCBI): domain Eukaryota; kingdom Metazoa; phylum Chordata; class Actinopteri; order Anabantiformes; family Anabantidae; genus Ctenopoma; species Ctenopoma kingsleyae. Next base: position 5,207,005 of record JAUBNQ010000004.1, on the reverse strand, counting down.
AACTTTTACTTTTGTTTTGCTGTTAACAACAAAATATTTGACTTGAGTTGTTGATTTGTTTGTGTATTTTAATGGATAGCTCAGATTTTGTGAAATTTTATTTGACTTCTGTTATTAGTGATGCTGGTGGGTGAGTTTGTCATCTTTGAGCAGAAGCCAGCCGTTTAAGCCTGTTATTTTATGCTATGCTAAGCTAACATTCTACTGGCTGTAGTGTCATGTTCAGCGTGCAGATGTAAAATTGACATACATCTTCTAACCTGACTCTCTGCAAGAAGGCAAATATGCATCCTTGCTCCATTTAGGTACACTTTCTCTTGTGTGCCAGAGGCTCTTTGATCACAGAGTGCTTGAGCCAAGACAAACTAAGATTGTCACATCTTCAAACTGCATTAATACAAAATTGTTAAACATTGATCTGTGACTTTGCCTTTGGAAAGTAGGAAACATAGTAACGTCTCCCAACACTGAATTATCCAGTGAAATGCACACAAAATTCACAATTCAGTGTAAGAAAAAAATTAATTTTCTTTGGAATCCTTGAAATCCATTTTTCTAAATATTTGACTCAGGTTAATGCATGTTTTATTGGAATTGTTTGGCTTTGTTTGATTGTTGAATGTCATTCAAAAATGCTGAAAGTGTTTTTTTTTAACAGGAATGTTTTTGCCTGTCTTAACAATACACCATTATGCACGTTTCACTTTACAGCTTGTTGTTTTGAAATAGTCAGGGTTACAGACATGTATCTGTTACCCATCTACGCATATCCTGCTTCTGTGCAAAACTCCTGTCTTTGTAACCATAGTCACGTATCCATCTTTTGACTAAATGTATTTTTGTTTCATAGGACACTCAGGAGTTCCTGCGCTGCTTGATGGACCAGCTGCATGAGGAGCTGAAGGAGCCTCTGACAGACTGCAGCATGAGTACCGAGGGAAGTGACGGAGAGGAGCGAAGAGATGGCGACCGCTCCCCGTCTGAGGATGAGTTTCTATCCTGTGACTCTGGCTCAAGTAGTGACCGGGGTGAGGGAGGGGCTGCAGGTGACAGTGAGCTGCTCATGCAGGATGAGTGCGACGGGGTCGTGTCACCTGCAGTGCGGATGGTGGGCGTCAGTCCTGGTGGGGTGATCTCAGAGAAGGAGAGACTGAAGGAAAGAAGGGTGTCTGGGTCACCACTCCGTGGAGGCTCACAGGAGATGGATGAGGATGCCGACGTGGATACAGCCGCTGAGGAGGAGGTTCCTGAACGGGGAGAGGACGAAGAGTTAACACCAACTTCAAACGCTGAGGTCCAAAACCCCGAGAACAATCAGACATCTAATGCTGGGCAAGGCCAGAGCAACAACACCTCAGGTATAAGACCCACGGTATAACAAAAGTGGCTTTTTCAGTTTTGTATTCCTATCAATGGATTTTTTCGCTGAAGTGTTTTGTGCATTTAAAATACTAATATACTCTTCTAGAGCCGGACAATGAAGCATCAATGAGCCAACCCCAGTCTACTCCCTGTAGTCCTGTGCGAACACTTCAGGAGCTGCATCCCAAATTGTCCTCCAGTCCACCTCGCTCCAGCCCGCTTCGCTCTGCAGGACCTGCATACTCATTCAAAAAAGGTATGGAAACATCTGTGCACCAGTAGATACAAATTCAGCATTTCTACTACGAGCTGGGGACTCCACAGTTATTGTTGAGGCCACATGGGCAGCCATGGGCATACCTACACCCAGAGTGAGAATTTCTGATGTATTACCAACACATAGCAGGCCTCTTTTTTGTGTTTAGGTTTGTAGTGCCTCTATTAGATCAGAATATTAATTAGTCTAAAACAGTGATTTACTGCATGACTAAATACTGTGATGACGACATATAAAATTACTTTATGTTTAGTGCTAATTATGAAACATGGTATGGTAAGCATGGTAATGTGCTAAACTATGATAGTAAACATGGTAAAGGTTCACTATTTCCACTGCTTGTTTTGTTGGGAAACACACTGAAGATTGATGTGACATTTTATAACGGCGTTTTCACTCATCCCTGTTTAGGTCCCTGGATTTTTTAGACCACTTAAACATTTTTTGCTTGCCTTTCCCTTCATCTCAAATCTCTTTAACAATGTAAATTTTGTCCTTTTGTAATCCTCCTTGCCATCATGTGTCTTCCAGCTCAGCTGCTGCTCAGTGCCAGGAAGAAGAAACAGTCTCACTATCGCAGTGTGATCTCTGATATCTTTGATGGCTCTATCCTCAGTCTGGTCCAGTGTTTAACCTGTGACAGGGTGAGCTGTGATTCATATGTTTAAACACCAGGGGAAGCTACTTGCATATTCAGTCAGAAACTCAGGATATTACTTGATAAATAAGACATTTTTTGTGTTGAATTTAGAAGAAATTAGCATCTGTAATTATGTAATTTTAATATTAAGGTGCATTTTACATTATTGTAATAATTGAAATGCATGTGTATTTATTTATTTTCTCATAATTTATTTTGATATGTTTTTATCATATTTTAAACTTTTTTTTTTTACTTTTTGCACTTTATTTATGAACCATTCTGCCATCAAACGCTTATTTCTTTAGTTAGGTATTTATTGCACAACTATGTAGCAGATTCAATTTTGCAGATACTGATTGGGATATGCTGTGTAAACCAGTTGTCCGAATTTGTGATAGGTCTCTACTACAGTGGAAACCTTTCAAGACCTGTCCCTCCCTATTCCTGGTAAAGAAGACTTGGCTAAGCTCCACTCTTCCATCCATCAGAACCTTCCAGTCAAGACGGGCGTGTGTCCCGACAATTATGGCTCACAGGGCTGGATCTCTTACATCATGGACTCTATACGCCGGTAAGTAGACCATGTTTAACTCTTACCATTAAAGAAGACGTCAGCATGTTTGAACACTGTTTACATATTGATATTTTGACGTCATTGATGTTCTGCAATCAGGTGTTTGTAGTTAGTCATTTCATTCTGACTTTGACACAGTTTGACGCTGTATGAACTAGATTTTCTACTGAACAGTATGCAAGAGGAGTCTTGAGTTGTTTAAGCCATGCTCATTTAAGATCTTATGTAAATCCACTTTATCTCTGAAAGTCGACCGCAAAGGGGGTTTCTGGGAAAACCATTATAAAGGAACTTGCAGTAGATTCGTAGGTTCATGTCAGGGCATGTACGGTGGGTCTGTCAAGGCAATATATGTTTATAGACCGTATGTCTTGTTTGCTGCACCTTTTCTGGATTTGACAAGTGAACAAATATAATATCAGATTGCTTTCTGTCGTAGTAAAATCACTTTTTTTGCCAAATGCTTCACCTGAACTGCACATTTATTATAATATGCAGAAACGATCCTTGGCAGTCTCTTTACTCATCTTCTAACAGTACCCAAATTTCTATATCGTCGTTATCATAACAGTGCTTGTGGTTTCCGAGGCAGCAGAGATGAATTATTCTAGACCTCAGGTTCATCAATTCTCCACACAGTACTATGCATCAATGCAGAAGCATTATTCACTATTACTTGCGAAGCAAATGTTGTGAGTTCTGCAAACTGTCTCACTTGAGGCAGCAGCATCACTGATCTCAGCTCTTTTGCAAATGTACTTTACTGGACTTAAGCTGTTCTAAACAGTATTTGTTATATTAATAATGGATCAAACAACTAATGTGAAAGGGGTTGCTTGTAGTGGCAGTTCTACAGAGAATTATTATCCAGTTCTGCAGTTTTCTTCAGCTCTGCAGAGCGTTGTGGCATCTTTGAGTTTATCGTTTTGGTTTTCTAGCTTACTACTTTACAGTTTTAAATCGCAGGTCTCATCAGCATTGTCTTCAGCTGTAGCATTCTGCTGTTGTCATCAAAAGCCTTGTTCTAGTGGTAAGAGCACAGTAGATGAACTAGATTAGGTGTCTTGAGGCTGAGCCACCATTAAAGAGATAACATTGCCTGTATTGGTTTTGGTCATTACAAGTTGCTGACCCACTTGAAGGTGATTTTGTGAGCATGATAACTGTCAGGAGCATGGTTCTAATGATTACATCTGTTCATGTTGTGCTTTTTAACAGGTTTGTAGTCTCGTGCATCCCCAGTTGGTTTTGGGGGCCCATGGTTACATTAGAGGACTGCCTTGCTGCCTTCTTTGCTGCAGATGAACTCAAAGGTAAACAATGCTGTAATGTGCCATTCTGCAGCAGTGTTCAGTTCGTAAAGTAGTCTGGGCTAGATGAGGAATTTATATTTACATTTACATTTATTCTTTTCCCAGGAGACAACATGTACAGCTGTGAGAGATGTAAAAAGTGAGTATGTATGCTAAATGCTAATGCTAAGTTTTTAAGTTATGTTTAAAAACAAATTGACAGTTTATTTTCATTGACATTTATTCTCATTTATTGTGTTTTCTAAAGGCTAAGAAATGGTGTTAAATATTGCAAAGTGCTTCGACTTCCAGAGGTACAGGTTTATCATCTGATCTCTTTTTTGCTCTCTTGATAAAAATGTTTATCAGCCACGTGAAGTGTTCTTCTTCTGTTTTTGTGTAGATTCTGTGCATTCACCTGAAACGATTCCGGCATGAAGTCATGTATTCTTTCAAGATTAGCAGCCACGTATCCTTCCCATTGGAGGGCCTGGACATGCGACCTTTCCTGGCTAAAGAGAGTCCGTCCCAAGTCACCACCTATGATCTGCTGTCAGTCATTTGCCACCATGGAACAGCAGGAAGTATGAATTTCATTTCCTACAGATAATAGATTTACAGATTATTTTGTTATTTCCTTTGCGAACAAACATGTACTGTATATGTGCTGCTCTTCTCTCGTCCTCATATTTTCTCCTCTCTCTATGCTGTGATGCTGCAGGTGGACACTACATAGCTTACTGTCAGAATGTGATTAACGGCCAGTGGTACGAGTTTGATGACCAGTATGTTACAGAAGTGCATGAGACGGTGGTGCAGAATGCAGAGGCCTATGTGTTGTTCTATAGGTGAGCACGGGAGCCTGTGTAACATCAAACATTTATACAGAATCTGTGCTGATTTCTTTTAATGCATTTGTCTTGGACTTGTGCAGGAAGAGTAGTGAAGAGTCAGTGAAGGAGAGGCAGAAGGTGGTGGCTCTGGCCAATATGAAAGAACCCAGCCTGCTGCAGTTTTACATCTCCAGAGAATGGCTAAACAAGTTCAACACCTTCGCCGAACCAGGCCCCATCAGCAATCACACATTTCTTTGTCAGCATGGAGGTGTGTGGTATAGTGTGTCTTTTTGTATAATATTGTAATCAGATACTTCTCCGAGTTCAAAAACAGTGTCACAAAGAATCACACACAAAACACTGACATCCAGTGGGAGCTCCACTCTGTTGTGTGGCTCTGGAGAAGCTTTGTTAAGTCTGAGAAAAAATCCTTAAATGATGTCATTAGAAAACTTGCATAACAGATATGCAGTGTTGACTAGGCTTTCTTTAAATAATACCAGAGCTCCCACACCCACACTAACACAATTTATTATCTATTTAAAATAGAAAAGAAGACATTGTGTTTTCACAAACAACCAGCCCAATAATTATGCAGGATTTACAGACTAATGCTAGCTTAGCTCTGGTGAAAAGTATGCTGCTTAAGTCAAGTGTTACAACCAGATTGGCTGATAGATGCAACTTAAAGTTAGTTCCTCCTTTTTTGGTAGTGACCAACTGCCTTCCCCCACCTTCCGCCCCTGCACCAAGCTAATGTGTTATTCAGTTGCATTGTGCAGAATGTAGGATCTAGTGTTTCTGGAGCTTGTCTTCTTCTCTGTTGTTAGTATCCCAACATTATAGAAGACCTCAGCTAAAAATTAGCGTGTGATCAGTAGGATGCTGATTATTTCGTTGACAACAATTACTTTGCCAGGTGCTGAATTTCAGGCTTTCAGAACAGTTTTGCCTCCTCATCTCCTCTGTGCATGTCTTTTTCCACATTATGCAACAGATTTACGTCAGCAAAATGATGGAGAACAGTGCTAAAGGGAGGTAACCGGCCCCTCTGGACATTTCAGCTCCCAAGATTAACAATGTTTTCACCCACTCAAAAAACACAGTGTTCCAAGGCTCTTCTTAACTGTATCTTCTGGATTTGTATCATAGTTAATTAATGAACTCATTTAGATGTTTTGATTTAATATGACTTTATTGATTTTGTGAGTTAACAACATCATTGTTGAAGAGGACAGCTGGGATGAGGCAGGGATTTTGTGTAGGGGGATAAAAAAATACTATTGGCAGTAGATTCCCCTTTTAACATATTTTGTCTCTGTACAGGGATTCCTCCTAATAAATACCACTACATAGACGATCTGGTTGTGATTGTTCCCCAGAATGTGTGGGAGTACCTTTACAACAGGTAAACATGCAACAAGCCATTATTGTAATGAATAACACGATGCATGAAAGCTTTCAGTTTGAAAATTGTACATTTCAGTACTGGGTTCCTGTGAAGAGGAAACTCAAAACCAAACAACACATCCTTATCAGTAAAATAAGAAAACTGCAAGTCTTTGCTTTTATCTGATTCTACAAATTTCAGTAGCTTGCAACTAGGTCGTGTTGTATATTTGAAATTTGACTTGGTCTTTATTGCTTTTAGGTAATGTTGTAAAATGGAGAGAAATGATCTTGAAAGAGTACATGATAAAGGCAGCCAAAGCAAGGAATTTTTCTTTAGTTCCTCTTCAGTATACAATGACACCACTAGTTGACTGTTAAAACATAGTAGTTAATGTTGAAAAACCTTTGACATGAACCTCATTCCAGTAATTCTAAGTTGGCTGATTAGTGGCTGACTAGTGTCATAGATTATTGAGGTAGATGGACATGAACAATGGACAATGAGCCAGTGCTAACAGACCAAACTATAGTATTAATACGCTTTTAGTCACACTAATACAAAAGGCAGCAATATCTGCCACTGTTTGTTTATATTTGTCTCATTATGTAATTATGCAATTGTATTGTAAGAAGTTAAAGCTGCACTAATCAGTGTTGTTAACGTATTGGATGAAATGGCTACATGCAATGTGAAAAAAGTCATTCTTAGAGATATACCCAGAACGAATGATCAACCACAATGTTAGCAGTTCATCTTAGTGCTGTGACGTGTTGTGAGTTTTATAGCTGACTGCTTTCATTTTACAGCCCACAGTTTTAATGTTTAGTTCAGTCCCGTTAACCCTGTTTGCAGTCACAGCAGGAAGCTGTTATCTGTTATCTGTTACTGCATCGTGTGGCAGGCAGTCAAAGTTAGCGATCAGTTGATGGATATAATGGTGCATTTGGCAGCTAAAGAACCATAACAAACAAAAAAAAGAGTGAATATGGGAGACATTTCCAAATGCTGCTCCACGTCTGAGAAATGAGTAAATAGCCAACTGCCCGCAACTAATTGTGTTAGTAGCTTGTGTCACTGCAAATGAAAGAAAATAATTATGCCTCTCTTCCCGGTATGTTGTGTTATTATTATTACTAAAATTGGCAGCTGGAAACAATCAAGTAGGATTATAGTAGATGTCATACTGTAGATTTCTTGCTTTTAGGCCATCTTTGAACAAATTGAAGAAGCAAAACAGCAAAATGAACATATTTAGCTCTAGCTCTTAATGCAATTAAATGAAAATAAAATTCATTAGAAGTGGTTAGCATGAGATAAAAATCAGTCATTTGCAATGCATACATGTACAGTTTTTTGTTTCTGTGTATATGTAGTTTAATGCTTTTCTGTTTAATGCTGGTGATTCTGTTCTCAGTTTTGGAGGTGGCCCTGCTGTCAACCACCTTTATATGTGTGCGATCTGCCAGGTTGAGATTGAGGCTTTAGCTAAACGCAGAAAAATGGAAATAGACACATTCATCAAGGTAAATACCTGTATTCTTCAATGGTATACCTCTGCATAAATATGTCTTTATGCTTTGTGATGAATGTTCAGTGAAAATGTTTTTTTCTCGTCTGTAGCTGAACAAAGAGTTTCAGGCTGAGGAGGCTCCAACAGTGATCCTGTGCATCAGCATGCAGTGGTTCAGAGAGTGGGAGAGCTTTGTGAAGGGCAGAGACAATGGTATGACTCTGTAGTAAGACAGATACAGTTGTGCATTAAAGTTGTTCATCTTTCTAAAATATTATTTATAATTTGTTTTGTCAGAGGCACCTGGTCCCATCGACAACAGTAAAATAGGTGTTATGAAAGGAGGACACATACAACTCAAGCAAGGTAAACCTCTGCACTGCACTGAGAAGCACATAAAGATCTAAATGAAGAAAACACACCCCGTAAATATTTAGTTTTTGTGTGTTTCTCAATTCAGGTGCAGACTATGGTCAGATCTCAGAGGAGACATGGCAATACTTGTTGGGTATCTATGGTGGAGGCCCTGAGATCGCAGTTAGACAGACAGTGACCCCGGCTGACCCTGACGGCCTTCACGGAGAGAGGAAAATTGAGGCAGAGACCAGAGCACTTTGAGATAAAGAGAGGTTGGAATCTTTGCTTATTGGGAAACACTGCTCAGTGCTTATATACTTTTCAATCACAATAATCCCTCATAAGAACTTACACCCCCCTGAATATACACAAACTCACACAGTCTTGTTTGAGTATACTTTAAAGAAATGTGTTTAAAATTTCCTGGAAGCTGGGATCTTGGAACTTGTATCTGGTCTTGTAACATGCACTAATGTCGGCAACAATGAGCTCATAAATTCCTTTTGGTCAGCAAAGAGCAATTTTTTTTACACTACCAAGATATCTGCTATAAACCCAGTCTGGGCTTTTTGAGTTGAGGACCCCAGTAAGGGTTCATTTGTTTTCAACTTCTTTTTTAACTTTCACTATCCCCAGGTCTGTTGATTCCCCGTTCCAGTCCTGCCCTCACAGGAAGCTGAGGATTTTGCACCTTGGTGAAGAAGCCTCGTCGTGAGCACTTTGTAAATGTAGCAGTGTGATATTCTGAAGTGAGAGGATGAAACGGTACTTAAATATCACATTGTTTATTTATTGGATAACTCTGATTCTCAGTGTTAAGGTATAAAAATAAGATGTCATGTCACATCTTTGGAACTGTTTTTGTTAGCTATGGTGTCTCAGTGGCTGCTGTAGTGACTAGGTGTCATATGCTGCTAAACTGTCTGTGGCAGGCAGACAACTGCTGGTGTTACGAACCAGAACGCTGAACTACAATGTGATGTTTGATTTGAGGGCTTTTCTTCTGCACTGGAAGCAACAACCAAGAGACATTAATAACCTTTCTGTTGTTTTTCCGTTTACTAGTAACATAGCAACAATTTCAGACATCAAGTGAGAGATACTGCATAAATCATACTCTTGGACCTCCAACCTTAAATGTACACAGTACACTGAGCCCTCAGGAATGGAAAGTCTTATTTGTTTAAGCAAGTAAACTGATGAAATTATAGAACTATATAAAAAAAAAAACAACAAAGCAAACTTGTTTGAAAATACAAAACATGCGTGTGTGGGTTTTCACGGTCATTTGCATTTGAAAAGCTTCAAAATGCATGCAGCTGCAACTCCTTTTTTTGGACAAAGATGAGAAGTTTTTAGTGCTCAAACTGACATGTTCTAAAAATTACAAGAATATTGGCTCCATAAGTAGACATATGGCAATGGAGATGTATAGATATGAATATCAGCAAAATAGATTCTGAAAAGACAACCTAATTTAAATCATGTAGGAAGGAAGTAGGAGAGAGGATAACATATCTGGTGCAATAATGTTTTAAATGATTAATTATCTGATGGGCACATGGGAACATCACGATGTAAATGATGTTATATTTTGTTTTTGGAAGAAATACCACTAATGCAGTACCCATTAACATCAAGTGAGGGCAGTATTAAATGAAATTCTTTTTTCACCACAAATAAATGGCACAACATGTGTAAATACAGATCATACAACAGTAAGGTCATTTATGAAACAGTGTGACTGATAAAGTATATTTTCTATTTATGCATTTTTTAAAATTTATTTTATATATTTGGTTATTAGGTCATCCAAAAGTGCAGATGCTACACCGTGAGGCATCTGTTATGTCATTATTGAAGATGCATTTAAAAATTTTCTGTACACACGTTTTCATTTGTCCAGATGCCATGGGTTGTTTACTTGGGTTTACTAAAGTTTGCACACTTCCTCCGACACAGGAATTGATCAATCAGAATCACAAACCGATCAAGCTCATAAACAAGTGTGTGTTTGAAGCAGCCCGCATTCAGAGTTGCTCAGAGGATTATTTTTATTCAGTAATTGACTGCTGTCACTACAGTTTAATCTGAAATATCAAATGAAATTATTACAGAAATTACTTATTGTGTAAATTTGTTGTACAATGCATTTTACGGCTTAATCAATGCCAGATCAATGTGCCAATGGCTAGAGCAGAAATAAATGGTAAACAGTCATCCCAAAATTTTGATTTTAATTATACACCAAAGTCGGAACTAGGGAAAATGAAGTGCTTTATCATTATTATATAGAAATTAAATGACTTTTATAAATCTCTTAAGCCACAGTACATAAAATACCAATGTGCAGTTTTAGTTTCAGTAATCATTAACATGGCATTGTATTAGAGCAACAGAAGAAGTAGGTCAAGTACAATCAGATAAATACTACTACTCACTATTACCAGCCTGAAACAAAGATGCAAGACTAGGAACTGAGGGATACATACAAACATTTATCATTAAAATTATAATTATATAATTTAAATGCCAAATAATGGTAAGACACCATGGTTCCCATGCATCCATTCCATGTTCCTCCATAGGCCTACAGTAATTCTTACCGTCTGTTTTTTACATTTTTATAGCTGCATTTTAACAATGAGCTCTGAAATTCTACAAGCACATCCTAAACTGGAATGACATTAATAATGTAATAAACAATTTAATAACCAATTAGCTGCAATACAGTTACCATATGTTGGAGTACAGGTACCTGCAGGTACCTGCACAGGTTATTTATTTTCCTGCACTGGATTGCCACCTCATTCACTAGTCATGTGTTGTTTGGGTGTGAAAATTAACATCATTATTTAAATTAGTTTGTGATGTTTGGAGATGTTGTATAAATTGACCAGTATAGCTCAGCTATAGTTGTACCGTGGCAGAGATTCAGCAAGAATAAGTGATCTGTGTGTGTGCAGAGGCTTCAATACAGTTTTATCCACCTTAGCTTTAGAAAAGTATTTTTATCTGCAATCAGAAAAGGTAAAGCTGGTGACAAACATTTAAATACATGTAACATGATAAATAGACCAGTTTTGTGTAAAAAGGAGGATGATGTTGGAATGGGCATGGATTGAGAAGGGTATAAGTCACCATTAATTTAAAGATAAGGAATGAAAGTTATATTTGTACCATTTGTATGTCTGTACACTAAACATGAAAGTTCAGCTAATTGCCGATGAGCTAGCTTATAGACACAAAGCAGACAGTAACATCTAACTATGCTGCGTCGCTACGTAACAAAATTCACCTACCAACGTCTTTAAAACTCTCTGCAGTTGAATTGTTGTAACTTGCTTTTATTCATACAAAAACTGAAGTCCAAAAAACAAGTCGTGGCTAGCTGTTTGCTCCAGCTTCCGGTTCAGTCAGCCTGTTGGTTGTATAGCTTCATATTTAGCTAGCTTACAGACAGACTACTCAGCTACCGCCCACTATTCAAACTATTAAAAGATATTATTTACTCTAAAGATAGACGTGATTATTCTGTTAGCTAAAATTTGCAATCGGCACCATGCAGTTAGTCACTTTTAGTCATAAACAGCTGAGACTCCAGGATAAGCCAGACAGACTCTTGAAACATACTTAATTAGCAGATAGTAGATTAGTTAATATTCAAGTATAATTGTCTAAAAGAGCAGTTTCAACATCCCTCTGGCAATATGTGCTGGAAGGCAATCAAATAGAGTTACCCAAAATACCAATAGACTTACTAACAGTCACCGCAGATACTTAGACTTGTCATATCAGAAAAGGTCCAGGTGTGACTAATACCAATAATGATTGCTATATTAAATTAAAAACATCAGAATTATTGTTTTACGACTGTCAACATATCTTCTTCTACCACTTTTGCCTCTTTGGGGCAGTGCAACATGACACTGACATGTTTATTAGCAACATTCATTCTCTTTTAGCTCAGTTTTTGGTCTCTACCCGTTCTTGCTAAACGCTACACTACTGTATGTTCACCACTGTATCTATCTGTCATTTGGTAATGGGAAAGTAGTGTATATCGAGGATGTTTAGTACATGGATGTCGCATACCTAAATCTGCAGTTATAGCTCAAACCCCTCCAGCCCCTGCAGCATACTCTAGGACAGGGGTAGCCAACCCTGGTCCTCGAGGGCTACTATCCTGATTGTTTTCCAACCATCCCTGCATTTACAACTTCTCATTGGCTGAACACACCTGATCAAGGTAATCGGTAGAAGGTAGGGCAGGGATAGCTGGAAAACAATCAGGATAGTAGCCCTCGTGGACCAGGGTTGGCTACGCCTGCTCTAGGACCAAAAACAATTATAAACCAAGTGGAGGCAGACATCTTCAATGCTGTTGACCACACCTGAAATGAGAAAAGTTGGCCTATGTCTATTAACGTTATTCCAGACAACAGAAATCCATTTCTTCCCGTTTTGACCTATTCATGAAGTTTAATAAGAGGACAGCTACAGTATTTGTCCACTTGTCTTAAGGAAACAGTTCTGTAGTCTTAGTTTTTCTTTTCACACATGTCCAGACTGTATCTACAAGAGATTGTATCAGTACTGTGGTAAGGTCTATGACGATTCTCACTCATCCAGCTAGAGTTATCGGGAAGCTGAGTAATTGCAACTGGACTTACTAATTGTTACTGAAACATTTTCTACTCATCTCAGTAGCTTCATCAGTCTACTTGGATGAGTAGTGGGACTGTTGGGTTTTCCACATTACTCTGTATTTACCTATATTCTGTAAGGTCTTAAATCTTACAGTGTAAAGTGCCTCGAGATGACTTTTGTTGTAAATTGGCGCTATATAAATAAAACTGAATTGAATAGTGAAACGTTTCAGTCCAGTTGCCATGACTCAACTTCCAGATACTGTGGGGTATGTGCACTATGTATAGATACAATGCTGGTGCGGGAGTATGTGCAATAAATTAAGAAAAGACATATCCTTGTCATTGAGAAGACTCTGGACAGCTATCAAACATATAAATTGGTAATTACTCAATGATCCCCATCTGTGAGTGTACTTCCTTGTGTTGCAGCACGCAGCTATGCTTGTCAGAGTTCTACTTCACAGGAAATACAAGCATTGCTGTGGTTGGCCAGAATTCATCAGTAAGATCATGGCATCAACACTGTGGGAATTCACTGACTCATGTTTTCCATAGTAGTTACAGTATGTGGCTGTTGTGGTCATGGTAATGGTGATTAATTGATAACGTGGGACTTAAGTGGTTGAACAAAATTTAGTGAGTTGTCTTAATGTCTGTATAACTGCTGTAATTACTCATGACTAGTTCAATTATTAAAATTTCCTGGTCTTTGATTTGAATGTGCTTTTTCCTTGCCATGAAAAAACATCTTCACATCATCACTGAAAACAGACGTCAACAGAAAATGAGATTTCTTCATTGGGTTATTGGATGTTTATTCTTTGTCTACTGACACAATAAGGTCCATGAGATACTTTACCTGCATTACTGGTTTAGGAATCACTTGCATTGTGCATGTTACTACATTAATTTGTCTTAAGTGGGGCCAAGAATCTTGTATTGAGGGTTAATCCAGCCATAGCTCATTATATTTTGTACTTGTTGCCTTGAACAGTTTTTAAACCTTTTAAAATTGGTTGTGTATTATTAGATATGTTTAGATAAATCGTACTTATTCAGGTTTTATACTAATTAAACTAATACCCAAATTAGAATACTCTTGATGATATAAACACACTTTATCTAGTCTAAAAAATATACACTTGTGTGTATGTGAGAGACAGAGTTTAACTGTTTTAATCTGAGAAAGAGAGAGTGACTCTTAAGTGAGCAGCTATGATGTCATCTCAAGCCCTGTACGTATGCTGAGCTGCAACCAGCCCAGACAGAGGAAGACCAAGAGGAAAACACAGCGGCCTGGAGAGAGAGAGGATATGAAGCACATACTGAGCATACTTGAAGACAGGACAGGACACAGTACATTTCAGGTAAGAGCCAAAAACAAAATCAAAACTGTGTTAGGAGAGAGGACTGCTTACACACACACATGCAGCATCTGTCCACATCACATTACCAAAACAGTGGCATGTTTCCTGCACTGCATGTGTGTCTGAGCCTGAATGCACACACACAGCTTTGGCACAGTTATAGATTACTCACGTGAAGGTTATATCGGCGATGGGATACTTACTTGGACACAATGCAGGATGCATTTCATGAGCCACAAGATATACTGATGAATAATTAAATATCCCAAAGTAGTAGTTGTACAGAGCACTGAATATTAAATCATCATATCACAATACAGTGAGAATTCAGGACAGCAGGTGAATCTGATCCTTTAAGAGGGTCGTCCATGCTGTGTCTGTTCACTGGGACAGGATGGGTGTGGCAAGTCGCAGCAGACCACTTGTCCTTTCTCGTCACCCCTACAGTCATTTTCCTTCTTGCTAATGGCTCTCTGTGCACCCACCCAGCTTTGCCTGATGAAGGTCAGATGATAGATTTATATGAGGACAGGTTGAGATCTGTATTAATTAACTGGAATAATTATAGAAATATCTGTGTCAAAATGAAGACTCTGCAACTGTTTTGAATGTAATGTTGTTAGCAAAAGCAACTCTTGTTAAAGAGATGTCTGTTTATTGCTGCAGATGTCAAAACAAATTGGGTCCTGCCTGTCTTACACATGCATTTTTAATATTGCAGATTATGAACACTAGAGTGGTCCCATTACTTCTTTTTTCCTGTATGTACATAGTTGTTTTTGCAGACAGTTAAAATGCATGTTTGCTACAGCATTCTTACATTAGTAACTCTGCAGCTGAATGCTTATTAGGACAGAACAAAACACATTACACCTATTTTAAGTTAGTACATTGTTTTTGTTATTATTTTATTTGTCTTTAAACCACTTACTCCGTGGTCTTTCAGCAAATTGTTGAGGAGAAGCTCAAAATGTTGATATCTTTAAACTTAAAATCTGTATCTTTAGCCTGACACCCAATTAGAGAATTGCATATGCATTTTATTGAGTGTCTGAAATAGGTTTTTTCCCTGTTTTCAATGTCATTTGTTATTGTCTTAGTTTTCCATTAATTATTTTTAATTTAGCTATTCTATTTATTTAATTGTAGCCTATTTATTGTGAGGTTACTAGAAAGACACCATCAGCTGGATACAAATTCCATATAAGCACATGTGCATACATGACTAATAAATCTGATTTTATCTATCATATTTTAACTATTTGTATTCTTCATCTGCATTAGTGTGGTTGATTGTTTTATTCTTCAATCTCAAAAACAGTTTTGATTACATCTAAATTACACAAGTTTGACTGTGGACATCACTTTGAACTTTAACCTGTCTCTTTATGAATTTATTCACTAATTCATTTCCCTGTCTGTTTCATTCTACAGACATTGATTATATTGTGTGTGGTAGTGACACTTCATTGATCTGAGGAGGATACCCAGCATGACACAGGAAAGTGACATGAATGAAATGGCTCTGTGGTGATCCTGCATTTAGCTAAAGCTGAATCAAAGTGCCACAGTGTCGTCAGAGGAACAAGTCATCGGATGAGTCGTCTCTTCAACTGAAAGGATTTTTCTGGAAAGCACACTGATTCAGTTCCTCTCTCTCTCTGAACTCTCTCTCTCTCGCTCAGTGGTTTTTGCATAAGTGAACTCTGTAAATATTTACATGCCATGTCTGACAGCTCTGAGAAATGGAGAACACCTTGTGACAGATTGGTTATGATTCCGTGACCTTTTAACTCATTGTTACCCTTGCTGGTTTATGCAGAAACGGGTGGATGGGAAACAGTTGCAGTGTTTTGGTTGCTGAAAACAGGAGGCAACTTGATCAGTAGCTACACTCTTTGTTATGTGGTACTTTGTGCTGAACCTCCATTTCCCTGCTTGTCTATTTTTTTCCCACTGCAAGCCCTTCATTTTAACTTTATTCACTTGGGCTCAATCTGATAATTTGTTTAAGCTCTAACACATATTTTGCAATACATTTTAAAAACTGTAAATGAACAGTGTCCTTGTGAAACATAAGTGCAATCAAGAAGTAAAATGAAAATGAATTAGTGAGAATGTGTATGGATACCCATGCTTGTGTGAGAGAGTAACTGTATACACCTGTAAAATCTGTCTCCTGAATTGTTTGCACATACCATGGGTTGTGCCATGTGTTCCCAGCTGGTTGATATGTGGACTGTGAGAGTGAGCAGGAGAGGCCACAGGGCCATGGAGCTCAGCGCCTACCCACAGATGCTCCAGGGAGGCTATCACAGGCTGACCGGCCTCCATTACATGTCCTCCTTCTCTGATGCAGAGGACTGTTGTGATGACACCAGCTCAGGCAGTTCTCTCACCATGGACTGGCAAACACAGGCAACTGATGCCTGACATTCAACCAAAGTGGTTACAATACAAACATGTAAATACATGTGATCAAATACACAGAAAATGTGAAATAAATGTGGAACTGGTGTTAAAAAGTAATAAAATGGGGTGATGATTGCTGCTTTTCAGCAAAACAGGAGATTCTTTTACCAGAATTTTCCACTAGTTTTATTGTTCTGATATCCAGTTGTGAGGGAAGTATTCAGATCTTTAATTTAAGTAAAAGTAGCAATACAACAATGTAGAAATATGCTACTACAAATGAAAGTTCTGAATTAAACATTTTAGTCAATCAATCAATGATTGAGAGACTTAAATTCAAGTGCATTCTCATTTTTATATAATTGAAATTTATGCTACTTGTTACTTTTTAA
>JAUBNQ010000004.1:5155557-5176592 GCA_032353495.1 Ctenopoma kingsleyae | reverse complement strand
CATACCAGATCTTTACAGACTTTCCACATAGACACTGAATATTTTGTCATCATAGATGTATTTCATTCCTGTTAAATCTCCATTACTGTTGTATATTAAAGCAGTTGCTATTTTTCAAACTTCAGAAATGGTTTGATATTTTGACAAAAGCTGAAATTTAAAATTGTTCACATACTAAAATATACAAAATGACTCGTTTGTGATTTTACATAAACCCAAACTCTCATTCACATACACTCATATTGTAATCTAATGAGCCTGCAGGTTGATGAGCTGATACAACAGAATCAAACCTCCATATTCATACAAAGATACTATAAAGTGATTAATAGTCCTATTTACTGAAACAGCGTGTGATCTTAAAATTAATCATCCTTACTTCAGAAAGCTAATGTAACAAAAACTGTTCAGTTGTAGCCATTTAGAGTGGACCATCTATTATTCAGCAGAGACTATAAAGGCTTAAAGTCTGTGTGGGATACATTAAATGGATGTTTGGAATTTTTCAAAGGGCACAATCTGCCTGCAAAGCTTCCAGGGTGTGCCAGAGTGCAGTGCCCAATTGTGCCATCAGGAAGCAGTATTGCATTTCAGCAGCCTCACTGTGCTCCACTGAGGCAGTTTTGGTGGAAACATGGATGAGACTGAATCAGTGAGAAGACTACGCTGCACAAAGAGAACCATCTGAAATGTCAGTGGGTACGGAGTAAGTAAAGAGCCATGGAGAAAAATAGAGGGTTACTGCTTGTGTTTGACAGGTACACTGTGTTGATGTTGTTACAGAACCTTTCTCTTGTACCTGTCACACAGCAAAAATGACAAAATAAATGTGAGAAAGCATGCAGTTATTTGGAATATATAATCACAGAGATCAATATATTCCACTTGCGTTTCTGGACCAGGGGAAGTGTCACACTCCATCACTGAAACAAAAATAAAGATCAGGAGTGTTGTCAGCTCTAACTTCAGTCGAATTCTCCTGCAGCGGTTTGCTGTAGGTCTTTGGTGTATGTCGAGGAAGGAGACAGTATTTTGTTCTCATTACTAATGCAATTACAGATGAAATCCTCCCCAAGGAGCAGATACGACAGGCACACGGGCAGTTAGAAGATGGGATTTTTGTCAGCACCCCTCCGACCTCTCTCCCCTGTCTTCTCCCACTCCCTCTGCTATGCAGCCCCCTACCCACCCTCAGCTACAGATTGTGGCACCGCTGTTTGGACTACCACTTTGGATCGAAGAGAGGGCTGACAAAAGTCTCCATGGCGACAGAGCAATCTGTAAATCATGCTGCGGCAGACGTGTCTTCTCCTTCCCTCTTTCCCTTTTCTCCCTCCTTCTGTCCCAACCTCCTGCGTGTACACAACCCCTCCCTTTTCTCTGATACTCATGCATACCTATTCTGCATCTCATCCTCTCTTTCTGATAAAATTTTGAAAGCCCTCTGCCTTGATCAAAATGGTGTCCTTTGCTTCACTTTTACTTCACACTCTCTATCACCCTGCTCTCCTTTCATTTCAATTTCCATATACTAACGCTGTAAATAGTTAAGACAGAAGGGGGGATGGGGAAGACATAATGTTCACTTAACATTCAACCAACGTCCAAGTCAACATGCCGCCTTGAAGCAGACAGGGTGATGCACTCTGGGAGCACGTGCATGTTAGTGGGGCAATGTTATGAGCGGTTTCATGAACTGAGGACGAGTTGCGGGAGAAACCTGCTGTACCTTCAGCATCCTTAGACATGTACAGGGAAAGCTTGGTACCATAGGGGATCCGAATAGAATCTGAACCAGGGATGAAGAAGAGGGTTACACACACACTGAACACACAAAGTACATACATTTACTGTAGACACACAGTAGGTTCTCTTTCAGGTGTATGAAACCAAGGGGATGCAGAATCATATGCATGATCAGCTAAACAGGACAGACAAAGAAAATCCCTTTGCGAGAAATTATTGCCCAAACCAGTCTATAAGCACTAAGCCCATCCTGGCTGACTGCAGCAGCAACAGTGAGACCTTCCTCCTCCTAATAGGACCTGTGTAGACCCCTTGATGGTGCAATAGCAATAGCAACAGCTACACAACCAATACATTTTAATTATTGTTTTCCTCAAGCTGTGTCCTTGACTGCAGCGATCAGAATTACATGGATGAATCAGGACATGACTTAGTGTCCTTCTCTACAGCTAGAGAGTCTAATGAACACAGCTGACATTGTCATTATCCATCAGTCTGTTGGCACACACTGAATGACAAACCTGTATGTCATTAACAGCACTAACAACAGATGTGCATGACAAATATCACTATTTTTGAACACTGGTATCATTCTAGAAGAGGTCAGCTATAGGGGGAAGGGAGGACTCCAAATGGTCAAATATACAATAAAAGATGGACGAGGGAGTGGATGGGGGCTGAAGGGTGGAAGGGAGGGGCTTTTATAGATCATCCTTGAAAGCCTTCTCTGCCTCTGAGGACACTTATTGTGCTCCTTGGATGGTGTAGGTGGTGGGGAGTATGTGGGTGATTAGTACATTCCTTTTTATTTGGAATTTGCACTTCTTACAGTAGAGATCATAATGATGATTTTGCATATTTCACCCCTGTAACCACAAGTCACATTGACATAACTGCCAACCAGTTCCCATATCATTAATTTTGAATTCCTATATTTGTTTCAACCATGAAACAGGTTTTATGAATGAATATTGTGAAAACTGATGTTGGCAACCCAATAGCAATTCTTAAAGGATACTTTACTGATAATATTCAAAATTATTCTTAGTGTCAATAAATAATTGGTACTAACAAATGATGTATATGTCTATATAAAATCTGATTATTCTTCTGTGCCTTAAAAATCCACTGTTGTTCAGAAACAATAAAAACACCTCAATGAGCAACAACATCTCACTGTATCCTGCAAACATACACACATCTACACTAAAGCACAAAAGGACATTTTAATATTTCTCATAAGACTTAAGTTATGTCAGTGTTGTACAATGAGAGTGCTGGTCTACTTGTCGTTCCTAGAGTTTCCAGATGTAGAATGGGAGGCAGAGTCTTTAGCCATCAAGCTCCTCTCCTACGGAACCAGCTCCCAATTCAGGTTCGGAAAGCAGACACTCTCTCTACCTTTAAGACTAGGCTAAAGACCTTTCTTTTTCATAAAGCCTACAGCAAGCGCTCATATGCCAATATTGCCATTAACTTATTCTTAAATAAAACTTGAAAATTGAATTGAATTGAGAAAATATGATATAATAGTCATGGGGGAGATTAATGCAATTAAATATCTACACATAATTTAACTGTGGGAAACTAAACCCAACCCTGAGGAGAAAGGCTGCGGCTTCAATGAGCCATTCTCCTGAGGCAAGTTTATGTAAATGTATCTGATCTCAAGCTCTAACAGAGAATCCAAAGTCAAACAGGTCTGCAGGCAACACTGACATATGAAAACCTTCAATATTGAAGCATTAATATCCACATCCTCTGGCACTTTTGCTGTGCAGGGCTTACCATCACCGAGGGGGGAGGGGAACATGGGCATCTCGTATCCAGTGGGCGTCTGTGGGGAACTCTGGGAACTGGTGTCTCTTGAGCTGCAGTTAGAGGCTGAGCTCACCGGAGCAGACGAAACAAAATAGATGTCTGACTGTGGTTGAGAAAACAGACGGACATAGAAGCAATCAATACACAGTTACAGCATGTATAAACAGATGGCAGGAAATATTAAGAGAAAAGAGGCAGAAAGGATGGAAGCGGAAGGAACATCCTTCAGCTTCCACCAGTATTTATTTGATACCAGGTATGGTGTGGCCTGTTTTAAGTTTTTTGTGTTTATAAATTCTGAGAGTATTATTGCTTTGTAGCCATGCAGATTGCCAGCCATATTTCCCAATGGGGTAATAAAGATTGATTGAAATAAGAGAGAGCTGAGATAGCTACTTGTGTAACGCAGAGGGTGGGTTGAAAAGCTTGAAGGACTCATGAGGTAAAACCATGTGTGTTGAAGGTACATCATGTGTTTTTATCACACAATTGCCTAAAGTCTGGCTACTTTTTGGATACAGAATAATAGAATAGAAAATAAATAAATTACTGGCAAAGTTGCAGTGAACGTTGCTGAAAAAAGTAAGGGATGAATAAGATACTATGTTAGCTCATACTTACCCGTGAAGCAGACAACTGTAACTCTGGGACAACTGCTGTGTACACAAGGTTGCCATTGACCACCAGTCGGATCTCAATGGAGTCCGTTGTGAAGGCCAAGATGTAAGGAAATGCACAAACTGCAAACAGCACAACACAAGCATATTATAAAACAAGCAGCATATGATCAAAAGGGAGCACCAGGGAGACACCCCACCAAATTTTTTAATTTGCTCAACTCCCACAGTACAAGACATTTAATAGTTTCACGCAGAATGGCATTTTGAAATGCCATCATTAGCAGATGATATATGCAGAAAAATGATCTTTACTCCTAGAAGCCTTTACTCCTAGACGTTCCTCTTTTTGATGTGAAATGTACAACAAGGTGAGAATGAACTGTGGCACAGCATGGAAGAACCTGTCGACAAGTTAAAAAAAACCCTGCAAAACCCTCAAACAAACTGCCTTTCTGTGCAGCTTCAGGGCAAAAAGCTTGTATAATAATGAATCTTGGTTGACTGGACTGAGAGAAATTACCAGGATCGTATATGGAAATGGTAGATTTGCTTTGTGTTAAGGGTTAGGGGTTAGCGTAACATTACAGTTCATTTAGATTAGTTGTGTTTCTGGCTGCTTGACAAAAGTAAGTCCAGTGTTCACAGTCTTTTAGCTCTGTTTTGATCTCCACTAACTCCAGAGGGATAAATCAGGCTCATTAGCTGCTAAATGATGCACAACGTTCACCAGCTAGCTCGATATCTGTCTGCCTTTTGGTGGTGGGCAGGCAATGTACAGTAGGTTTTTACAGCTTTATGCCTGTGAGTCAAATTGAAATGAAATTTGCAGAAATGTTCAGCAGAACAAAAAAACCTACAGAGTCTGGTGGAGGTAATGTGCACACTGAGAAACTTGGCTCTTTACAATCTCCACAGCTGAACTGTTGATGGTGAGTGGGGTGTGGACTAGATGTGTTTTTCTTAATGCAACAATTATCTCCTTTGTCTTAACGAGACTTTGAGAGATAATTTGTTGTCACTGCATCATGCACTTCCTACCCTCTGGCTGCAGTTCTAACCATAACAATGCAGTGGCGTGATGTCATGTGCAAATCACCTATGAGATGAATTCCAGAGCATATACAATGTGTTTGCCGTAATAAATGTATGTCCTGAAGTATAAATACATGTATTTAAAATAGTTGAACATGTTAGGTAAGTCTATATTGAAAAAGAAATAAAGAGATATTACAGAGGCTACAATGCTAATTTCCATTAGCATATGAGTGGTAAATCCCATTATGTATTAGGATCGAGCTAACAGACTAGTTAAGGTTAGGGTTTCAGGAGTTGTTTCAGCTGTATTTTATATGATGTATTTTCTGAATAAATGATCTGTGAAGGAACAATTATGGAAGCTAATTTCTGCCAATGAAAGAAAAATATAGAAATGTGAAAATTTTCACGCAAGTTAAAATAATGAGATAATTTACCATGAGCCACAAAAATGATTGGACACTTCATTCAAAATGTTCTACTGGAAGCCCTGGTTATCATGCAGTAACTTATCTAGCAGCCTTTTTCTATTTTCCATGGAAAAAAGTTGGTTATATATAATTTCATAGTTTGTCACTACTTGTCACTACCATTAATCCCTTTCACATTATACATATTTACTTATTCCATTGTTCATATAAAAATATTCATTAGGGAAAAATATTTATTAGCTATTTATTTCAAATGAGGGATATAAAACATGTTTCAGTACCTTTGTTTTATTTACTCTGAATTTTGTGTGGATATGTGAAAGGAGGGCATATTATTGGATGCACAGCAGCCCAGAGGAATGTTGTTACCTACTGGTTCAGGGTTAGAGGCTTATTACCAACTGTATTTTCTTTTCATCTCCTTTTGCATTTATAGTAACATGTATGCATGCATGTACACACACACACACACACGGGGAGCAGGATGCTTGAGGCTACACATGGGGTTTCCATGGCGACAGAAAGCTCCGGCCAGGCCAGCAACATGGACAGGGTGGGGTTCAAGCTTTGTTGCCATAGTAACCTACCAATAGCATTTGGCATCTGGTTCCAGCTGAAGTGGAAGTCGGAGGTGTTGGACTGGATCATTGGTGTGGAGCCGTTAAATGGACAAACTTTCTTGTAGTAACAAATATCTGTAACAGGAAACAGGTTCAACTTCAAATTGAAATGTTTCAGTTGGTCCTCTTTACTGTTGTTTTTATCTGTATTTTGAACAATGATTGAAAGCAGGATTTGATTGTAACAAAGTGAAATTTGAGAGCTATTTGTCTGGTTATCCAGACATAAAAAGACAGACAAAAGCTACAGTAGATGGATGCATTAACAAAATATAACTCTCTTATTATTCTGCAGCAGTCTGTGCTGTGATTTTTATTCCTGTGACATGAATCAAATAACATCTGACATGTTCAGAGTTGAAGAAGACTCACAGTTATAACACAACAGCAGGCCTGCCTCCCCGTCTTCATACACATCAATGGCTGCTACAAAATTTACCTGCAGGCAGAGACAAGTGGAATCATTTCTTGATCCTAAGGTCACATATGAGAGACTGTTTTTAACAAATAATGTCAGGTCACATACTGTTCCCTTTAGAAACTGGGTAACAATTCAGACAATATAAAATATACACCACTGTATATGCACTACTTAGTTACTTATTTCGTTTATTCTTTCATATGAGAAATCCTTAAAGTAGAACGTGATTGTTTATTAGAACAGCTGTTCATCCCCCAGCCTGCTCATTCACTTCTCCTCCCCATCCTTCCCAGCTGGTGGCTGTGAATGACAACATGTTGATTCACCCAAGCAGTCTGGTAATAGGAGAGGTAAATAAAGCGACTAACTGGGTCAGCTGAAGGTCCCAGTTCTGCTCTGCTTCAGCAAGCACATAAACAAAAAAAATCACCAGTGTATGCATGTGTGGCTCACCCTGTTGGCATCCACATGATGCAGCCGGTAGGCATCTCCAGTGCTCTCATTGATCAGGTCAAACTGATGTTTGTATGCCACACAAATCATATTGTCATTTTCCCCCGTCGGCCCATCCACCAGCGCCATCACCACAGGCGGGTCACACAGACAGATCTCCTAACGACAGAGAATGATACATAATATCCTCAGTGCTCACACACACAGATTGGTCTGAAAGTCTGACACCATGCCCACCCAAAGTAAGACAAAATCTCCCTCAGTCTAAAAATATGTGTGGTTAGATTTGACTCAGAGAGGTACAACATTTGACCCTAATTGGGGTAAGTAAGATGTGTGACAACCTCTGCTGTAAATTAAAGTGTTGGTGGCCTTGTGCTTAAAGACCTCTGCTCTAAATATGTTCAGAGAGAAAATTCCTGAAGTGAAGTTTATTCTTCATTTATTTATCTAGAGCTTGACGTACCCGTATGTACTGAAACTCCTCCACAGGTGAGTCTGCTCCTGTGGCGGCAGCGCTGAAGCCTTCAAAACGTGGATGTTTCCTGGTTATGAGGAGGAGTTTGTTTCTGATGGCTGCTACTATCCT
Source organism: Ctenopoma kingsleyae (assembly GCA_032353495.1). Taxonomy (NCBI): domain Eukaryota; kingdom Metazoa; phylum Chordata; class Actinopteri; order Anabantiformes; family Anabantidae; genus Ctenopoma; species Ctenopoma kingsleyae. Next base: position 5,168,856 of record JAUBNQ010000004.1, on the reverse strand, counting down.
CAGCTCTGAGCCGTGGTGGGTGTTGATAGAATACAAATGACAGCCTGGGACAAAGAGGAGGAGGGGTGGGGAGAGACAGACAGAGAGTACATTGGACATGTTCAAATGCATCATTCCACAGATCAATGTCTGCAGCACAGACACTTGGCAGGACACCAACACTGGGTCAAAGGTTGCACTGCAAAAAAAGATATTAGCAACTGGTCATGGATTTTCTTAATTTTTTCCATCACTAGACTGTACAAACTGGGGTTAATTGCCTGGCTGCTAATTTTCTTCAGCTCTACAGACTCAACCATTATTTATATTTATCTGCACTGTCTGTTCTGAATTCAAGCTTATGATGTTTTATTTTTGTATATTATTTGTCTTAACCTTTAGGAGTTGCAGGAGATGGCCACACATCCAAATCAGATGACTGATTTAAGATGACATAGCAGCACGCCAAAGCCCCATCAAGCCTCGCTTTCAACTTGTGCTGACAGTGCAAACCCTATGCCAGTTTTTGAATGGTGTTCATAGGCCAAAGCCGACACAAACACTTAAAGGAATCATGGTGTTCATGTGTTTCTTTTAATGACAGTGGTCCGTATAACAACTGAAAAATTATTTGAACTGTACATTGACCTAAACACTGAAACAATTATCCACAAAGTGTGCAGCTTTTGACACTGTAGTGTATCTTTCTGGGCTTCTGGAAGAATATTTCCTGAGCCTCTTTGAGATGGGAAGTCAGAAATATGTGGCCCATTTATCGAGATCTGCATGCAGGCTGCAAGATGGTCTCCTTGAAGCCTGGATGTTTGTCTTGACCTGCAAACCTTTCTGACGCATGCTCTCTGTCCGCTGTTGGGAGTGTGCTCAATTGTGTGTGCATGCACGTGTGTGTGTGCGCGCATTGGGCTATGCCCAAAACAGAGAGCAGAGGAGAATTGTAAACGCGCAACCATATAGAGACAGAAATGACAAGTTGTTATATAAATAAGATAAACAACATAAGGCTATTTAGTTTGTTTAATAAAAGGACTATATAGAAAATAAAATAAAATTAAATTAACTTGACCTTCAAGGGGAGTGGGGGTGCTGCTGGGGGGGTGGGGCGCCCCCTAATATAATGGTAGCATATTGATTAGTCAGCACAAACTGGTAACACTAGCCTAGAGTGCACGAAGGTAATAGGTGTAGGGGGTAAAGGTGATCTGCTGTGTACTGTATGTGTGTCACATCCTGAAGCTTTTCACAGTTAGTTGCAAAGATATGGAAGAATTTGTGTTTGTTTATTTTTTTGAGCTATAGTCCCACATGTACAGTACGTACTGTGTAAAAGTCTTAGGCCACCATTAGATATCAATGCTATGAGGGCCTTGAAGCTTGTTGCAGGGATTAATTTGCATTGTGTGCAATACTCTGTACATTGCTGCATGTCTTGTGTTATACCTTTAGTTTTCTCTAGTTTATTCTCCCGGCTGTCACACTTGCTTCTGACGAGCTGCCTCTCCTCCAGGCCTCTCTTGAGCGCACTGAGTCTGAACACATAGAGCCGAGCGTCCTTCCCTGAAAACAAAACAAAACAGCGCTTATGGTTTACATGAAGGTTACTCTTAATTTTCCCATCTTTTTTTAGCATTCTCCAGCAGTCTAGCAATAATGTTGTACTGCAGGAGGGTTACTGGAAGGCTTTTTATGCAGGTCTGTATCTTTCATTTTATCCGTTTGTTTGTCTGCATATCTATCAGTCCTTTAAAGCCCATGACACTCTCACAGTCAATCCTGTCCTGTGGATTACCAGACACACACTCTCCTATATATACACACACACAACCTCAACAGAGATTGGTTCTCTATAGGTCAGCTTCCTTAGATCACAGCCAGAGATCAATGTGTTCACTGGACCAATGGATGTGGAAAGGGTAAGTAATGAACAACAGAGAGAAAGGAAATGTGTTGTTAATACTGTTCTGCTGTAAACATTAAGTGAATTAGGGGATGACAAAGGATGTTACCATAGAAAGCAGTCACAGGGGTATAGGGAGGAGGTGTTGTGGTCTAAGCCTACCTTTGTCAGCTCTGGTAATAAGCAGGTCCTGAGGCTCGAGAACATGCATCTGCTTCACCACCATGGTTTTGTCAAACACCTGTGCTGGAGGCACAGCCTGTGTCTCTGCAACACAACACACAAATTAAAATAAAAATAGAGGGAAAATCTGAAAAATGAGAAAAGGTTGAAAAGAGGTTGAAATCCTCTGAGCATACAAGCACAGAATAGATTTTTTTGGCACTCACCAGTGTTGGACAAAGTTGGATCAGGGCCTGAAACACGGACAGTTAAAATCATCATCATCATGTTTGCTGGTGGGTTTGGCATTGTGCTGAGTGCAACACTGAATCGATATAGATGGCTGGCTTTATTTTAGAGGACATAGGGATATATAGATCAGGATGACCTCACCATCTAGCAGCATGACGCCCGCTGTGTCAGTGGAAACCAGGAGAGACTGGCCCCAGGAATCAGCACACACAATCTCATAGGGGAATGTGCTGCAGAATGACTGGGACTCCCATGGCTGCAGCGTAGGTAAACATGGCATGACAGGCATTCAATGGCATATGGATATTAGAAATATTATCCGACAAGCTTTGGAGAATATTAAAAACTGCTAACGCTCAGTTCAGGTCATGCAGCATGATAATAACCATAAACATCAAAGTAGAGAGAGTAAATCTACTACAGAAACTTCAGAAACTCACCTCTTTTCTGTACAGGCCTGTTGTAACAAGGCTAGTTGGAGCATCTCCTCTGACAATGGTCTTCAGTTTCAGGGCCTAGAGACGAAATGGCATCAAATTTGACACAACGTAGTAAACATTGATGAATAAGTAGCACTTTATTGTTGCAGCTCGTTGTGGTGGAGCTAATTTAATGATACATTATAAGTATGTTGGTCCAGTGGATCCCAACCAGGCCCTTCCAAAGGGTCACAAGATAAACCTAAGGCGATCAACTGGGCAGGAAAGTAGAAAGAAACAACTTTTCAACACAGTTTTGTAAGAATTTTCAAAACCTTCTCCAATCTTTGCTTTTTCAAATGAAGTATTTGATGATGTTATCACTTTGTGCATTGGATAATTGTTTAAACAGTCATTTGGGGAGTTTAGGGGAGAAATGATTGTTTAAGTACAGGCTCCTCAAAATTCTACTCAACTATACTATTTGAGAATTATTTGCTTGCCTTGCTTATTTAGGCCCTGAGCTCACTGAGGCAGAAAGGATTACGGAGGGAGACTGGCAAAAGAGAAGTAATTACTTCAGAAGTCAAATAGAATTTAGTTTGTACAAATGTTCAAACAGCAACCATCTGATCTGATTGACGATTTACAATCCAAGCGGCACAGTCAGTCATTTCCATTTCCGCATAAACAGGCAATCTGGACACAATGAAATCAGAATCAACCAACAATACAGTGCCTTCACAGTGCGGTGTACGCCATAATCAATGACTCGACACGTTTTCTTTGTCTTCATGCTTTACAGCTCAATGTGCTGATGTCTCGGTTTTGTGTTTATGAACAAAGAATGACAGAAACAAGAGAAACAAGGCAGAAAACACTAACAGTAACAAGAATAAAAACAAAAGAAACAAGACATAAACATGTATTTTGACTGATGTTTAAAAGGTTCAAATGCTGATAACATAATTTCTTCTTGTAGTATGCGAGGGTCCTGGAAATAACACTTTCTGATTACATGTACTACTTGATTACTTGAATTGATCACAGACACAAATTCATTTCATGTTTATAAACCTTCAATTGGTAAATTTAGAGCGATAATCGGCCAGGTCGTCCTGGAACAAAATCTTTCTAAAATACAGGTCATCTAGGTGCAACACCACAGACAGTTCTGTTCTTCTGCGTGTATTCTTGTATAATTATGGTTACATTAGCATCCAGAACAGAAATCTAATGAGGATTACATCAGTCCGGTAATGACTGTGACTGTGGCTCAGACCTGTTGTTATATTATTATTCCATCCCAATTCTCCTGAAAGCAGGTGTCCAGGTCACTGAGCTCTCTCTCCGGAGTTACAGGACTTAAATTACTCTATCAATATATAAAGGGTCAATACAAAAATGTAAACGTAGTCCTGCATTGAAAGTCCTACTATAGAACACAAATACTTTATCAAAAGTAACCATTCTGCACAATAACTATATTTCAAATATAGTCTCTCTCATTGTTCCTCAGATGAGGAGGAACAATGTAGTAATTTATACATTTAACCCCACGTCAGACTTTTGTGCCAAGTGTTATAAAGGCACAAAACATTTCCCCAGAACAAAATAAGTGCTGCTGAATCAATTCACATCATGATACTTTTGTACATGATGGTTGTATGCTCCTTGTATGCCTGTAATAGGTATTCATTACAGCTCTACGCCTACCTGCTTCACTGATCTTCACTGATCTAAATATGCTGGATATATTAATAATTTTATGTGGGCAATATATTGTTGAGGCTCATGCTATGGCATAGTTTTTTCAATCTGAAAGTGCACAGGTAGGGGTGTAATTTCCACAGAATATCTTCCTATTTTTATTTCCCTCGTTTTTGTAGTCTCAGGCTTACTGCCAACTTTTTATTTACACCATTTAGATTTTGATTTACCAGAGCTGAGTATCAGTCAAAAATACAATGATACTGTAAAACACAATGTTATTTGTACTAAAGTACAAGTACAAATACATTTATTAGAAAACACCAAGTATCTTTAAAGAGAGCTGATAATTATTTTAAGTAGCACACAGGTGGACACAGCATTTTTAGCTTTTGTTACACAACGTTTGTTGTAACCAATTTTAGCATAATTTCTTATTTGCTTTTTTGGTATTTTTTTTTTAGCCCATCGTCCATTAATTTACAATTTTGTTGATTAGCTCTGTTTTTCCATGCATGCTGTTTTCACACTGTATCCTAGTTTCTATGTTTTCATGTGCTTTTCCATTTTCTGGATTCTGGAGCAGAACTCTGAACGTTTGGTGTTTATTTGTGTGTGCATATGTTTTATTGTTACCTGGCCTATTCTGACAAATTCGGCCTGCCGTGCCTCCTCCTTTTTGCGTGCTGATTTTGGAGACTCGGGCAGCACATCGCTGAAGGACCGTCTGTTTAACATGTTCTGGGGAGAAAAAGGAACCTAAACATGGAACAGCAACACCCAAAATGTGACGCACACACATACACACACACACACAAACAAAGAGAAAGCAGAAAGGGGGTCTTAGAGACTGACCCTGGCAGGGGGCAAGAGCAGCAGCAGAGAAACACAGTAGATAACAAGTGGTGTTAGGAGCAATAGTGAAAGAAAGGAAGAAACAAGAATTCAAAGAACAAAGGTGATGTGAGGACAGAGCCCTGCTGAGAAAGTCAGCATTGCAGCAGTATCCAGTCAGTGTGGTGCATTATGCAGAGACAGACCGAGGGCTGCAGTGGAATACAGCAGAACACAACTCAGCAGTGGCTACAGTCGCTGCCAGTGACTGAAGTGACAAGGAAAAGATGGAGGAGAAACCTTTGCCAAAAAGTGTGTCCATCCAAGAAAGGACAAGAACGTGTCTTTAAACTCAATTGGTGGTCAGAAGCACAGTTGTACCTTGTGCAGATCAGGCATGAGGTCTTGGTAGAGCGAGCGGATTAACATGTCCAGGGTCCGCTGACGCTTCTGGGCAAACGTTGGTGTCTCCAGTGTGGCTTTCTCTCCATTGATTACTGAAGGACATGAAAAAAAGATCAGATAATGCACAGTCTCTGGGATATTCTTGTTCATTTAGCTTAGTTTTTCTTACATTTGACTAATAAAAAGTCCCTGAATTCTTGGTGATCAGTAAATACAGGCGGAGATGGAAGAGGGGGTCCAAACAGTGGAACACTCTCCTCTGAGAAAATCTTCAACCTGTGAAAGTGAGCAGATATATAACATCTCTATTTCAACTAATGCATAGTACATCACACAGTATGGTAGAGTTACTCTTTTTAACAAAGGACATCACAGAAAGAATAAGAATAATAAGTCAAGTCAGACTGGATAAAATGCCACTCACCTGTAACTGTCATTCTGGCTATTATACCTAACTAATGCAAAAATATCTGGGAGTGAAGGTAAAGGAAACTGATTATATAATAGACACTCTAGTGATCCACATGTCTTCAGTCCTTCAGGGCTGATGCGCTATCCTTTTAATAACTGGAGCTCCTCTGAACATTGCTCATGTGGCTGATTACCACCTAATTTCTCTGACAGTCATTGTCCATGTGAAGGATACGGGTGAAGTGCGATCGGATCATAGACGGTTTGAAAGATGACGATGCGTCATCCCCTTCCTGGAATACTATGGTAACAATGTCATTTCCTATGTGCCTTTTTCTCTCCACCTGCCAGAAAGGACAGATGAAAGACATACAAAGATGAAGGGACAAACAGCAACTTAACCTCAGTAGTCAAAGATTCATGTGTGACGGGAATTGTCCTTACACCTGGAATAATTAATTTTGTGACCACTTCTCGTTTTAATTCAACTCCATTTTGGTCTTGGGCTCTAACTGTGGGTCAGTCTCAGATAAAACCCTCTTTTTCAAGCATGCTTTGTATTCCTTTACACTGTTTAGTAGACTGGCTATATTAAAAATATGCCAAATCACCTAGCAGTTAATGTTTTCAGTGTATCCATGAATATACAGACAGCTATCCCTGCAAGTTCTGGATTTACATAGAACATATTTTATCTGTAAAATCTATTTATTTAATTATTTAAGGATGTTTTCTTCACTGTGGACACCAGAGGAAATTACATCTTCAAGTAAAAGTCACACTGAATCTAAACATATTACAGTCATGTCTGTGTCTTCAGATTTGACTGAGCTATGAGGGAAACATCTGGTTATGTAGCTTCTAAATGCTCCAGTATCTAGCCTCCAAGGAGCATAAATACTAGAATTGCACTGTTATGCTACCAGAAAGACGACTGTACACAGTTTGTCAGGAGTCTTTTCCTTCTATCCAACACATTTGTATTGCTGGGTATAAAATTAACACTACAGCTTCACAAATGAAACTGAGAGGACTTTATGTAAAACACTGTGCTCAGGTGTGAAATACAGTCCTATTCTACAATATGACTGCAGTTCTTGTTACTTAGGTGGATGGGATACAAGGGACAGACTTGGAGCCACACTCACAGCACCAGCACAGACTGTCCCTTATTCAAGATCTCCAGAATGTCTTTTATTTTCATCTTAAAAAGAAATATGTGTCAGATCTATAAGCAACTGTACTTTTAAGTCATACTAACTAATACTGGCATTACAGAATATACTTCTACAGTAAAGATGTCCTTTGTTGTACTTTTCTTTCCACAGTAAGCATTTTGCCAAGTTGGCTGCCATTGTTCTAGCTTCCATCAGTGCACTGTCAAAGTAGATGTACTGAATACAAAATAAAAACTATATAAACTATACAACAGAGACATAACACACTGTCACACACACCGACACTCACCTGCTGTTTGTTCTCTTTAGAATAGGGTAACATGGTGGACACATGGAACATGAGCTCATGGCCCTGATACACTGTGTAGATGGACTTAATTCCTGTAGTGTCATCTGCAGGTACAGTAACATGAGACAGACACAGAGGGAAACAAATAGAAAACCTTGTAAATTTTTGGAACTCCACTTTAAAACGAGGTTCATTTAAATGTAGTGCTGCAAATGTGAGCTCTCTTACTCTTGGTGTCTAGTCCTCCGCGGTAACCTGCCCATCCTTGCAACGTAATGGCATCACCCAGCAGATTGAGAAACTTATCAAAGTTCTCACTCCCCACCTCTAAAACATACACACTGGACTTTAGGTTTCCAGCATTCTTCCTTTGCTGCTAACTTTTTTTTTACTAGGACAGATATTTGGGGAAATATGCTTTTTTGCTTTCTTGCCTCTCTCACGTCTGTCTGTACAATGTAAAGCTAGAGTTAGTAGCTGGTTAGATTTTTCATTCTTTTTCTAGTTTTATGCTAAGCTAACCATCTGTCAGCTGTATATTAAAGGGACATACGAGAGATGTGTGCATCTACTCAGCAAAATTTAGGCAAGAAAGCAAAACACCTATTTCCCAATATGTCAAGCTAATGCTTTAATAGTTCTGTACACTGAAAAAAAAATTAATAAAGAATGATTTACCATTGCTAAACATCTCGTCATCTGTGAGCTGTCCGTCTTTGGCATACAGGACACCAAATTTAAAGTTGACAGAACCCTACATACATAGTCGTGTTAAAATTATTAAGCTATTTAAACATTTTGCATTTGCTATTATCTCCTATTGACATTTGAATGTTGCTAATGAAAGAAATAAAAATATAAAATATAAAATAAGATGAACTAAAGTGGCATAAAAACTATTAATAGAATGCATGTCTTCTGCAATTACATTTGTGCAAGAATAACAAATAAAGCACATATTTGGCACAGTACTAGAAAGCACAACTCTGGTGTCTGCAAGATGTAAGACAATATTAAAGATTCTTTTACCAGATAAAGACTCGACAAAAAAAATCAAACAAATGGGTATCTGTTATGTATCTGTGGGTGTGTGAAAGTGACTGGAAAGCCAAACAAAAGAAAACCAAACAAAGGGGTATAAAAGAAGTAGTAGATAACCTCGAAAACAATATACTGTATAAATGACCAGCAACCAATAAGCTTAACTGTACAGTGAAAGCAGTATCATCTCATACCTCCTGTTCCTCCAGCACTAGTAGATCCTGAGGAAAGAGGACACAACAGTTATCATTGACACTAACCGCACACACACACACACACACACACACACACACACAGCCAGAGGATATTAGAGTTTATGTACTGCTGATCAGGCCTGGGATGAAATGGACCGGTGTTACATTTCATTAAGCTGATGCTCTGGTGTTACTCTCACCTTCTGAATTTCTGGGTTGAGGATCTCCCTTGGGCCTTTCTCAAACCTGTCCATGTTCATTGCACTATGAAACAGGACAACAAGAGAAGGCTGTTTCATGACCATACTGGTAAAAGTATGAAATATATGAATAACAACAGGTACTGATGCTATAACCTAGAATTTATTTAGTACTTGATATTATAAACATTTTTGTCTCTACTTTCCAGCAATATAAATTTAAGTTCTATATATGGATTTTATACTAGACACTAGAAGTCTGGGACAATATTAGAGATTTTCCATAACATTTTAGCTAAATAAGATTTAAAAAAGCATTTTATAAATAACATTACTGCCTTTGGCAAGCAAGAAAATTTTTTTAAGAACTCTGTAAATGAAATTTGGAAGCAGTTTAAATGTTGGCGTCACTTAGAAATGTCTGTGTTTTCCAAGATAACTTAATATGTAAAGAGTGAATGAATAGCATCGGCTTGGAGCTCCAGGCTGCGCTTCTCACCTCAGGATGGACTTGACTGATAGTGTTTTGTTCGGGCTGTAGGGAAGGCTGATCTTCAGAGTGCCCTGAGCAAATAAGAATGACACACAGGGGGTACAACCTGTTAACACAGTCAGGAGTCACTTGCTCAAAGATGTCCTAAGTGGATCAGAACTGATTTCTGAGGCTATTGATGGGAATCATAAAATGCACAGCCACAAACCTGTTGGCCTGTTTTTAAAATATCAAACTCAGTATTATCCGAAAGCAATTCAGCGCACACAACACAACATATTTTTCATTTAGTCATAGAATAATTACAGTGGACCAAATTAAACCAAAGCAGTTCAAGGCAAACAAAGTTGTTCTGCTCAACAACAACAACATCCTGTCCAGAGTCTGACAGAAACAAGACAAATCAATGTGATCAGGCAGCAGAGGTGCACCACCCTAATCAGTTTCCAGATGATACTGGAGGCCAGAATTAGATCCAAGCTATCTTGGTCATGAAGCTGAGTCACCACACTACAAACACACAAAAGAAACACACAACTACACACACGGTGACGCTCAGTGCCACTTTGTGCCTTCTTTGTTTACATGAAACACAAAGAGTACCACCCACAACTGTGTATTCAAATAGAAAATGTTCATATTTAGGATTAATCTGTGCCCAAATATACTAAAGATTTCAGCACCTTTTTATTAGAGGTAGTCGTGAAACATTTACTCAAGTATTAAGAAGCTGACTTCACTTCTTCTACATTTCAGAGGTAAATATTACTGCTTTACTAAATACAACTAGCATTATCTACAACAGTGAAGTAAAACATTTGAAAAATAAAAAAATGAATGCAATACATAGACATGAAGCTTGTATCAATCTCATCTAACTCTTGATGAAGGAAATAAATACATGTATTTCCCAATATGTTGAATGTGCGCTCCAACGTACTAAACTACTGAAGGTACTGTGAGGTGCACAGGTGGTGAACTCACTGTCTTTCTCCAGAGGATGGCTCTGTACTGAGGAACCCGCTGGTTGTTCTGATCTGAGAGGACGACTGACAGGTAGAAGGGATTCTTCTCTGCATCTGTACCCACATAGTTCTGGTGGACTGAATGAAACAGAGATATAGATAAAATAGAAAAGGTGGTATTTTAATGACAGATGCAAGGATTTTTATAAATGATGGACTGTGCAGCAACAGTCTTAAAGAGATTTTACAGGGATAATTGCTTAAATGGACCATGGAAACTTATGAAAGACTGTTTAAGATGATAAGCCTGTACAAAATAATAGATTTACAGTATATCCTTCCCTCTAAGATGTTTAGTTATCCATTTCTCTCTCTCTGTACGTCTTTCTCGTCACTTGGTTCTCATTCCTGCCTTTTCTTTCACTGTTTCAGTCCTTCTTTCATTTACGCCCCTCTACTGTCTTTTCCTTCTGTGTGAGACAGGGGCACAGACAAAGATCTCCTGACGACACCACAGCAAAGTCACACATTCATGCCTCTGCCTCTTCGGTTGACAGGGCAACATCTTCAGAAACAATGCTAAACAGACCTCCAAACCCAGTTGGATGCTGGATCTCTGCCTGCACTCCTGTCCATTACTTTGTCCTTTGCTTTCCTTTAATGTTTTCTTTCTTCCACTGTTTTACTTTCTTTTTCCATTTGGTTTTCAGCTCTGCTTATTCTCCATTAGCCTTGTTTATATGCTTCAGGTAAGCACTAACTCTGCAAGGTTGGTTTGCAATTATATATTATTAGTTTAGTCAGCTTGAGGTTTTTTCTGTGTGAGTAGAAAGTGGATTCTTAATGTCTACAATCAGGAATTATCTTTGTTCCTAATTTAAGACAACAGGGAAACAAATAAGGACAAACTGTTTTATTACCCCACCTAATCACGAAGAAATACAGATATCAAGGCATTGTATGAGATGGTTCATCAGACAGGAAATACTCGTGTTAGAATATCTAGCCTCGAGTTCATAATGTGTTGTGTTGTGCGATGCAGTCAGCTCTGCTCAGGCTGTGAGACACAGATGGCTCAGCTGTTGTCCAAATAGGTCGAGCCAACTTTCTGGAGATGTGGCTCATTTTAAACTGCCCATGCTATAGCATGATTACACCCTGGCTACAGGAGAACAGGCGTTTCTTTTCCTCCACTCATTGACTTTATGCCGCCTAACTTTCCTTTACAATTATCTCCATCCGTCTTGGGAACAGTGCTTTATCTTCAACCTGTCTGCTGAAGCCACTCTTCCCGATTCAAGTCACTGCAGAGAAATCCAGACAATGATCTTTTGCTGTGCAACTTGCTGCACTGCCTTCGTTGCAGGCCTGAGGACAGGCAGGTTGTTAATGAGGACGGTGAAATGATGAGGGTCAGAAAGGTGAAGAAACAGGTGACTAATTCTAATGTATTTTTAATAATCTCCGGCTTCTGTGAATGGTTCCTGCTGGTCTGCTGCTCAGCATCGGGTTCATTTCTGAAGCCAACAGTCCGATCTTAATTGTGTTATCTGTTGGAGCTGAGCCTTTGCTGTGTCTGTTGAGGCTTTATGTCCTGCACTGGCTTCCTCCCTGGGTAGTGTATGGGATTAGAGTATAGTTGAGACTCTCAGTGGGGATATGGCTGGATGCTAGCAAGGTTGAAGAGCAGTGCAGCAGGACAAGTCTGACTGAAATCTGAGTCTGAAAGATAAGTGTCTTGTGGACTAGGAAAGAAATTTAGAGGATGTTTTATGTCTGCAGCATCTGAAAGCCAGCTTATTTTATCTCCTTTACTCCTTAAATTTCTGTATCTGTGAGTGGGTGTTTTTTAACAGAGCACAGCAAAACAGCACTGACCTTTTCCCAGGAAGTATTTAAAGAACCATCTGGTGTGGTACTCTGGATTCTCCAGATGGACATCGGTTCTCCTCCAGGTTCCTGGAGTGTAGTCTGAAGTCTGTTTGTCACACACACACACACACACACACACACACACACACACACACACACACACACACACACACACACACACACACACACACCACATTGTCATCATGATGGTCACAGTTTGACTCACAGCAGCCTTCTCTGTGGAAAACTATTACACAATGCAGCAGTACAGATTACAGTCCGGGCCAGGGAATCAGATACAGCCAAGGCTTGAGCACCGTGAGTTACAGTCAGTACAGCACAGTCTCTCTGCTGTTTATTACTGTTTTAATCCTTGCGGACACGATGATTCTCAACTAAAAGCTGGAGGGCTAAAGTACTGGAAGACGTCCTTTTGCTTATAACACAAGATCTTAAATCACACAACAAAAGCAAAAGCGAAAGAGTGATACACACTGGGATATGGTCTCACAATGGACATCTGAACTGAACTGAAATAAACAGAAACAAAGCTGACAAACAAATGCTGAGAACAATGAAAATGGCACTAATTATGATAAATTGATGTTTATCTTACATAACAGAAAACTTGTATAGGGATAAGAATGAGAAGTCTTCATACGACCTTTTGGAGCAGAAGCATCTAGTAAATTTTTTTCTCTGCATGTTAATATTTTATGTAACCTTCACTAGTATAGTAAGACTATCTGTAGCTGTAAGCAGATAATTTTTTTTATGTGTTTTACTTATCATTCACTCTGTGTTTTTACACATGCCTCCACCTATAATAATCAGTGGCGGCCCGTCAATAGGGGTGCTGGGGCACAAAATAATTTTAGAAAAACATGAAAATTAAAATAAATAAGCTATACATTATACAGACCATGAGTACTGTGTATAATCTGCATTCAAGTGTAGTTTAAAAATGTTCTCTCTCTCAT
>JAUBNQ010000004.1:5143253-5155457 GCA_032353495.1 Ctenopoma kingsleyae | reverse complement strand
TGTCTTACAATGATTAGTGTAACTGCTGTCAGGAACCAGTTATACAATTTCAGTTAATTTAATAATCTGATAAATATTTGACGAATTTGTGTTAATAAATAAAACCCTTTTGTGTGATGTAAATTAAGATGTGTAGTTTGATAGTGGAACCAAAGTTTGTCTGTTACGTTAAGTCAGTGTCTCATTGTCAGCGACACAGCATGCTTCATGTGAGAGAGAGAGTGAGAGAGCGAGAGAGAGAGCTGCGTTGTGTTGACACTGGATTATGTTACGTTAAAGTTACGAATGAAGAGTTCTTGGAGTTGGAGTTTACAGTTTATTACTTATTACTCAGTTTATTACCCTCCCCGCAAGTTAAAGCGGCCAGTGAGGTACATTATGTTGTCGTTACATTATGTTTAATGCTGCTGAATATTAGTGGACTTTGGTAATCAATTAGGTAGTCTATCAACATTTAAGTGAATGTGATTGTCCAGTTAGCTTCTTATAGTTTTACTAAGCAGTGAGCTGCTTGACTGCATGTTCTCAGTTGAACGAGAGACAGGCGAAATGTACTTATAGTAAATAGTAAATGACTGAAAACACAGACGCTGTATTTTCACGTTAATTTAATATTTTAAAGCAGTGTGATGCATGATAATGGTGCTTTGGTTTATACTATTGATACGTGGTTAGAGTGCATCTGAAAAGGGACTTGCAAAAGTGTGCCCCCCCAAAAAATAATTTCACCAGCCGCCATAAAAATAGCAGTTAACATTAATACTTGCTTAGCTGCACTTACATTATATGTGTTCTTTTGTATATTACATGCTGCTACCTACAAATACTAAGTACCACTTGTACTATTCAAGAACAGGTCATCATGTCTCAATGCTAATGCAGTTTTCTGTTTTTGACGTATATGTCACCATGAATTTAAAACCTTCCCCCTGTGGTTTGGCAAGTCTTCTACCTTTAATAAACCAGTGAGTCACAACCTTTTAAATTTGTTACCCCTTAAAATGAGGAAATGCATCTGTGCCACCTCATCAGACTCACCAGAGTTGTGTGCACTAGATTGTTTCCCCTTTTCTTACTGTTTTATTTAAATACTTTTTAGTAAGTGTAAAAGGTGAACTAGCCAATATTTTCCTATCTGTTATGTTGCTGTTTTGCTACTTCAGCTGCCCTATACTGTCTGTCGCTGTTGTTGTTTTCTGAGGTATTGCTTGTGCAGTCCAGAAGCCTACAAAATTATATGTAATGGGTAAACAATTCTTAATATGAAATCGTGGGTATGGCCGAAGTTAAAACATTGACTGGATATGTGGACAAATCAACACAAAATCTGATATTTTTGTGTCACTTTGCATTACACCAAGTACAATTGGAGCTGGCAAAGACAGTGTTATGCACATCTGAATGGGACAACAACCTCAGGCAAGTCATTCTATAAGCCCTGTTTAAATAGTCTACAACTTGGATTAGCTGTAGGGAGTGACTAGTGTTTAACTTTAGCCTACAGGCACATCATAAAGGTAGCTAAGACATGGAAATAAGCTTTTTCACTTTCTTGCCAAGAGTTAACACAAAGACATGAGAGTGGTACTATAATAATCTACTCATAGACTTTATGAAAGGAATCATTTAAGTACATGTTATTTTGTCCATAAATTTTAATTGCTAAATAAAACACTGCTCATCATTTCAGGGGTTGCAGGGCTGCATGGATGGATGGAATGCATGTGTGTAGTATATTGTACCTCATCTGATGAGCCATTCTCCACCCTGAAGCGACCAGCCCTCTGAATGGCCCCATCTGCATCACTGGAAATCAGCTGGGAGCGAAACAGAGAAAAAGACAGACATGTTTAAAATTAGATATCTGACAAATCATGACTTGTGGTAGACAGTAATAAGCAGGTCATAAATAAAATTATAGCTGGCTATCATCATTAGACAAAAGAGGAACCACGGCAGACACATCAACTCCATGTGACAACAGCAGCATGAGTCCTCACTGCAAACACATCTGTCCTCGGTCGTCTTCCCCTTTGTGGACTACCAGTGTCTCCACACTTCTTTAATCATCAATAATTATTCAGGCCTTTGCACTGATTTGTTCAGCTCCTTTCACTGTAAAAACCTGTTTTTATGTTCCTTTCTTTTTTCATTCTCACATCTCACTATCGCCCTAATTATCTGTCTCTTGCTGACTCACCTCTCTCTACTAAACCATTGGAGAGGAGACATTACGAGAGCGAAATGGGACATTAATGACTGTTAGAGTGTGGAAAACAGGGGGAGAAGAACAGAACGTATCACACTAATACAACACTCAGTACTTTACACTGTGATTCACACAGTTTCCCTCATGTAAACAGTAAGAGAAAAGTCAAACCATTCATTTTAGCTATGTTAGCAGCTGCGGTCAGTCCACTACTGTTGCTCAGACTAAAATATCTTAACTATTAGATGCACTGTCATGAAATTAGGTTCAGACATTCATGTTCCACACAGGGTGAGGGAGAGAGGATCAGGAAGTCAGGTGATGTCATTATGGGCTGCAGTACTTGGCACAGTCAATTTGCAGGAAGTTAGGGTAGATGGATGGCTTGGCAAAACTTGTTGCCATGTGTTTGAAATAGCTTTTTTTTTTTGTTTAGTTTAATTGTTGTATATATATATATATATATATTTTGCTAATTAGTCGATTGGATGGGATTTTCTTGCCTTTGAACAGAGCCAGGTGAGCTGTTTCCCTCTTTTTCCAGTCTTTACGCTTATCTAAACTAACAGTATTGATTCCTCATCTAACTCTTAACATAAAAGCTACTAAACTTATTTCCCTATTGTTTTGTCTGACCAAAAATCCAATTTAGTTTGTCATATAGGACAAAGTAAAATTGTTTGCTGAGAAGCTGAAACCATGTTTGGCATACAAAACAACCCAAATAATGATGCAATTATCAAAACACTTGCCTAACTTTCAGTTGATTAAGTAATTGATTAATTGACTAATCACTGCAGCTCCACATGTGTATAAGTTTTTCAGGCCTTTCTGTTCACAGTACAAGCACCATCTACCATCTTTTTCTCATCTTCGTGGACTACTGCAAACCCCACTTCAATCTATTCCTCTTCACGTCCATGTTTCCTTTTAACCCCTCAACACCTCTGCACTGAACGATGCTTTGTTGCCAGGCAACAAACCACAGAGTCCCTTCTCCCTTGTTGCTCCTTCTGCCTTTTTCTCCCCGTCTTTGCCCTCTGCTCTTTGACTGTCTCAGCTGTTGTGTGCTTTATTCTGGTCTCGTCACCGATAGAGGTCCCTTCTCTGCCAACATGTTAATTTAAAAAGGAGCTCTGCCGTAGCTGTGTATCCCTGCACATACTGTGATATGACCAGATGGCCTGAAAACGTCTGGAGGTGACAAGCAAAGGGAAGATCCTGAGAAAGAAGGACTCGACATGGAAAAGTGTAGCTTAGTGTAGCAACTAATAATTATTTTCATTATCCATTAAACTGCAGATGATTTATTATTTAATGAATCATCTAATCTACAAAATGTCAGAAAATATTGACACAATATTTATCCCAGTTTCTCAGACTTGAAATTCATGTCTTCAAATCTTGTTTTATCCATCAATTTATACTAACATAAAACAGAAAAACAGAGAATATTTATATTTCCAGGTTGAAAACAGCAATTATCTGTGATGTTTAGCTTAACAAATTACACTAAGAATGAAAACTTTTTTTCATTTGATTGACTGAACAATGAATCAACTAGTCATTGCAGCTCTAAA
Source organism: Ctenopoma kingsleyae (assembly GCA_032353495.1). NCBI lineage: Eukaryota > Metazoa > Chordata > Actinopteri > Anabantiformes > Anabantidae > Ctenopoma > Ctenopoma kingsleyae. The sequence goes on along the minus strand of JAUBNQ010000004.1, from coordinate 5,151,668 downwards.
TGAATCAGGACAAAGAGAAAACAAACTACTTCTATTTTTTCTGTTCATTGTCACAGTTGCAAAACAAATATCTAATCCTAGTGTGTTTACATGCTCTTGAGCATGGTTATTTTAAACCATGAAAACATGTAAGTTATGATAGTCATCTTTATTTTATTACATGTGCATGTTGTATGTGCATGTTTGTATAGGTAAATGTTGACATGCTTATATACGTATATATGCGTATGTCTGTGCATGAGTGTGTACGTGCATATACTATGTATAGAGATGCAGCATTTGAGTTGACTCCATCCTCTTTTCTCTGATGATTCTTTTAGACAGTTTTTCTGGTTGCTTGTTTTTGTATCCAAAACAATGCAGAGAATAAAAACACTTGCTGAAATTAAATGAAGTCTTTGAATGAATGAATGTCTTTATCAATGCAAATTATAAATTGTACTCTAGAACGTCCTTCTTCCACCTGAGGAATATTGCTAAAATTAGAAACATCCTGTCTCAAAGTGATGCTGAGAAACTAGTCCATGTTTTTGTTACTTCTAGACTGGACTACTGTAATTTATTACTGATAGGATGTCCCAATAACTCACTCAAAAGCCTCCAGTTAATCCAGAATGCTGCAGCCAGAGTTTTGACTGGAATTAGCAAGAGAGAACATATTTCTCCTACATTAGCTTCTCTCCATTGGCTCCCTGTAAAATCTAGAATAGAGTTTAAAATCCTACACCACTAAGCCACAGCCAGAAATCTAGCGGATTGATAGGGGATCAAATACCTATTTCCTTCATGAAAATGCAAATTAATTTATAACTTTTTTGAAATGCATTTCTTTGGATTTTTTATATTGTTCTGTCTCTCACTGTTCAAATGAACCTACCATTGAAATTATAGACTGATCATGTCTTTGTTAGTGGGCAAACTAACAAAATCAGCAGGGGTTCAAATATTTCTTTCCCTGACTGTATATATATACAGTATGTCACAAAAGTGAGTACACCCCTCACATTTTTGTAAATATTTTATTATATCTTTTCATGGGACAGCACTGATGAAATGACACTTTGACACAAGGTAAAGTAGTCAGTCTACAGCTTGTATAACAGTGTAAATTTTCTCTTTCTGTCCCCTCAAAATAACTCAAAACACAGCTATTAATGTCTAAACCGCTGGTAACAAAAGTGAGTACACCCCTGTGAAAAATGTTCACATTGTGCCCAAAGTTTCAATATTTTGTGTACTCACTTTTGTGACATACAGTACTGTATATATGTTGTGTAAGGTCTTTAACCCTACACTGTAAAGTGCCTTGAGATGATTTATATTGTGATTTGGCACTATATAAATAAAGCTGAATTGAATTGAATTACTGTTATTATTGTTCTCCATTACATTTTATCAGACTGAGATTCAGAGCAGTGGCAAATGCAGCAGAGTTCAGATAGCCAGTTAGCAAACTATTTTCATTAAATTACCTGTTGATATAACTCAGTGTGTACACAAATGAGTGACTGAGATCAAAAATCACAGACTCATCTGGAGGCAGACAATCAGAAAACAAAATACTATTGTGTGATTGCATGGACATGTACAGAGATATGAATAGCACGGTTTCTCATGTTTCATGTATCCCAAACTAAGATGATAATGCAAAACATTAGTGTAAGAATCTCTGCACAGAGATAAACAGATAACTAAAACCATACTGTGAATGGCTAAACAGTGTTTATCAGTTTGGAGAGTGGGTGGTGTGCCCTGTTTCAGCAGCTCATTAAACCATGTCTGACAGCACAATGATGAAGGAGATTGATGAGACAGCACTTATCATGGAAAAAGAGAGAGAGGGCTAAAGTCCAATCAAAACAATCCTGTGGATAAGTGAGGATAGAGGGCTAAAGCTTTACATTCTTATTAAAATCATTAATAACTGTCACACTGACTTTATTGTTCATGCTAAATTAAATCTGATATGCAGTACTGTAGCTGGGGGATTAGAAAGCTCTTAAATAAAATTCTGCAACTTTAGCTTTACTGGAGTTGTGTCTAAAGTTTGTTGGGTGCCCATGTGCCCATCTCACAGGAAATTACAAGACCCTACTGATTATTAATATCATTCCATTACTAACTTTGCATTACTGTACATTACTGTACAATACAGTTTTGTCATAATGATTCATCCATTATCTAAACCTCTTATCTTTATCTTCTGTTTAGGGTCACAGGATGACCATAGAGACAGATTCACATTCACACCTGTTTAGAGTCACCTCATGTTTTTGGATGGTGGGAGGAAATCAGAGTAACCCATGCAGACACACGGTGATCGTATAAACTCCACACAAAAATGGGATTTGTGTGTTCTGATTTTAAAATAGTGACTTCAAGCAAAACATAATTAAATGTAACAAAAAATGTTATTAAGATGTTTGTGCATGTGTAAAGCGTTTTGTCTGAAATCTGGTCATGCAATTGAACAAAATTGTGATAAAGCACTAGATGTATTTCTTCCCTAAGGTATACTGTATTGTATATAATGAGGTAACACAATCCATTCGCTGGAGAACCAGGCATGTTTACTGCAATAATTGGCTGTGTCTTAAGAGAGGCTACAGAAAAAACTACCTTCGCTCCTTTAATATGCATATTAATAGACCTGAAAACAAATATATTTTGTGCATATTTTCTGGTGTGGTGGTATTTGCCTGTGTTATCTGTGACCTTTACTATTACAATTACTATTACATTAGGCTATGTGGGTGTTGTGTTGAAAATGGACAGTAAATGTAGGAGCTATAAGCTTCTATCTCGCCATTTCTTTCGCCTCCTGCAGCATTAACTGTCCAATTGCAGGATAATGGACGGAAAACCAATGCAGTGTTCAGACAGAGCAATGCACCAGCTCTTTGTGTGTATTAGTGTGCCTGCATGTGAGAAAAAACAGAGAAAATGTGTGACATTCAGTATTAAATGCACATTTAGGTAAGTGTTTGTGCTGATGTGTCTGAATAGGCTTTCTACTGTTTTGGGTGAAAAAGAAAAATGGAAGGAGAAAGCAGAGATTAAGCACTCTGGGGAGTCTGCCTGTGTGTGTGTGTGTGTGTGTGTGTGTGTCTATGCTCACACACATGCATGTATCACATCTACTGCTTCTAAATCATGCAGCAGAAGAGTGGCAATGAAGGAAAAGCTACACTCCAATGATTCCCCACTGGCTGGGGGAGGTAGACGAGAGGAAACAAGGGAGAAGGGGGAGCCTAATATGCTTCTGTGCCTAACAAACATCATATAGAACACCTCACCACTGCCAGGGAGCAATAGTGGAGGAATGGGACAGAAAAAAAAAGAAAAGGAGAGAGAGAGAGAGAGAGAGAGAGAGCGAGAGAGAGAGAGAGAGAGAGAGAGAGAGAGTGAGTGTAATGACAACAAAAAGGTGAATAATAAAAGAATAATAAAAGAATAATACCTGCCTCTACAATGTGTAACCCTATGAGAAAAGGGCAGTATACACAAAGGCACGAACACACACAAACTCACACACACACACTTAAACAGCTCTCATTTTAGGGCATGCCTTGAACATTTAACAAACACAATTTAGCTCGCTGCATACTCAGAGAGCCTTTGATTTCCCCAAGGCCCCCAGGACAAAAGAGAGCTGCAATGCAGAGAGAGCGATGTTAGTGTGTTTTTTTGTGTGCTTTGGGGTATCAAATCAATACTTTTGTGACTGCTGATAGATAATTGATCATCAGCGGGCTTGTTCATGCACACTCACTATCCTCCAGGAAGGAAGAGAACACGGAGGTGCAGGAGGCAGATCAGGAGAAAATGTGGCAGAGGGCAAAGGAGGAAGTAATAGAGAGGGAAGAAGAGAGGCAGGTGTACAGTCAGAGACGATATGAATGACAGATAGGAAAAATTAAGATTCAGATAAAGAGCGGAAGAAGACAAAATGCTAATGAAAAAACATGAAGAATTAAAGTGGCCAATTAAATAGAGAAAGCTCTGGAAGGAATCAAGAAATTGCTCTGTTCTGTTTTTCTTGTTGTTGTGTTTCACATGTATTCAATTACAGTGTGCAAACTCTTGTCTTTAAATGAATTCTTGCTGTCATGCCTGGACAAGCCTCTGTTCCACTGACCTTTGTACGTAAATCAATGCAGTTTACCATTCAGCATTTCTTTTGTATGTCTTTTAAATGTTCCATTAAAAAACACACTATTGAGAGAGGCTCTGTTCAAATGATATAATTTTAGTTACACATGCCAATGAGATGTGGATTGAGGTTTTCCTATCTGTGGAAATGAACTTGGAAGTGTTTCAGCTGAGAGTTTTCAGTAAATCTTGACCAAGCACAGCGATTGTTCGGTCATAGCTAAGGAACCGTAGGCATGACGCACCTACCTGTGGCTTTCTCTATTTGTTTCTAGTTTACAGTCACTTTCCAAAACACAGAAACAGATATAAAAGCAATTGATTAGATGTGTGTTTCTTCTTTCATGTAAGACACAGACACAAACAATACCTACTAATTAATTCTTAATCATGACATGGTATCATGTTTTCTGCCACTAATCAATTACTTCTTCATTTATAACAATATGGCTAACTAGCTCTTCATTACAGTTTTTTTTTTACATGTATTTGAAATGTATCATCAGTTGATCAAGATGCCAATGTTCTGCCTCAGACATGTAACTTTACATTATACTCTTTGAGCGTGTATGTAGCCATTACGTGCGAAATCCACAGTCACTGTGTAGAAATGAAAACACAGCACTTTTGTTTACTTCTGTGTAAACGTCAAAAGACCAAATGTTTGATTAGTTTGTGAGTGTGAGTCTAAAGTAAGCTTGTGAGAGGAAGGAAGATGAGCTCAGGATAGTTAGCATTAAAGGCTGCGCTGACAGAAAAGAGACGTGGTGTTTGGACGTAAGTTTCTCAGTGCGTCACAATGACTCAGATCGTACTCAAATAAATATACAGTGGCTGCATTTAGATGAGGAAGTGAAATGTGGCAGCTGAAAATACTCAGTGTGGGAAACAAATACAAAATGCTATCTGCCTCTTCACTGTACTATGTCTGTTTTCCAGAACTAGTTGGCACCTACATACGGTGGTGCAGTGTCAAGACATTTTAGTAGTTCTTTTGTTTCAACAATGAGGCCCTTTGGCACAAAACAATAAGCTGTACCACGAATACACAGACTATCTTTGTAGCATCATTTAATTTTGATTTCATGTAGTTAAAGACTTCTACAATACTAATTATGATTGCTATAGATATAACAACCCACTGTCCGTGAAGGGTAAAATTAGAGGTGAGAATGTGAATCAAACCTCTGTAAGGTGGGTGTTTGCCATGTAGTCACTGACTGTACTAGATCGACATTAACTTCGCCTGCGGCTAGGACAAATCCAGTCATGCTAACAACAGCACCACATCAATATCTTCCCATTTATACTACAGCAACTCTGGCAACAATGACTAATCTAATGACTGAAGGCGCTGGGCCACCCTCCCAGGAGTCACAATGGTAGGGCGCAGTTGCTATATGGGCCCTTAAGAGTGGGCAGATGCTGCACTGATGCTTGGAATCATAGAGCACTGCAGCATAGCGCCATGCTTCAGCTGCTTTAAAACATGATTAGTTATGTACCAGAGAAAATGGGAGGTGGAAGGACAGATGGTGAGATGAGTGAGAAATAGAGGAAGCCCGTTTAACCTTAGGATGTTTGGATAAGGACTAACCATGACATAAACTTGACTTCATTATAAGTTTCTTTGAAAGATGCTCCAAGGTTAAATGGTTTGTGGATATGTATATAGTGACTTAAATAGACTTTCCATTTGTACAAAGCCTTTGAAATCTGAGTGCATCATTTTTATTATTACAAAGAAGAAAGAAATTAATACACTGTATAGTAAAGACAGAAAGTGTCATTTTCTGCATGGTTTTGTCAGCTTGAATTTAAGTTTAGGTATCTTTTCCTGTGCACATCCAGGTGACACGTGCCATCCAGTACAACAAACCACAAGATCTAACTCTTTTTTTTTCAGTAGCTCTAGTTATGACTCATCAGTGTATTCTTAACCAACTAACTTCATTGACATTTCAGGAAGCTGTCCACACATCAGGGCACATGTTTGAGAAACTACATACAGTATGTGGCCGATACATCTTAATTGGAGCTACAGCTGTTACCACTATAGGTCACAGTTGCCGTTTTATTTCAAATGAGTTCACATAGCAGCACAGATGCAAATTTTTTTGACTTTTCAGTGTTTTTATTATGTGCCAGAATGCTTCCTGCTAGTAATTAACCTGCCTATTATTCTCTCTGTCAGCCTCTGAAAATTAGTTGACACATGGAACACAATAATTCGAGTTCCTTCAGCTTTAATAAAATAAAACAAAAACAAAATACTGTATACACATTGTCCATCTGTAAACCCAAGACTGTATACTAACTTTATCCTATATAATATCTATGTACAGTATACTAAGACCAATCCAAATCAGTCACAGTAAGAGAGTGCACAACACACTCAACACACTAAAATATTAGCAGATAACTTCTTGAAAGTGTTTAATCATGCATACTTTAACAAGCTACAGTATTATTGTACACCATAGACTTGCATCACCTGTTTCTCCACACAACTTTCAGTTAATTTCACACCAAAACATAAAGGAATACCCAACATACACATCTTGGAAGGATAACTTACTCAGTTTGTCACCTTTGGCGCCACATTTTTTACTTTAACTTTTTACAGAAATACTGTACAATATAATATAGTATTACATCTACCACCCAGCCACACATTTGCTAATACATAAAATTAAACTAAGCAAATACAGCAAATACTTACATTTTAGAAACCATAAACGGGGAATTTTGGGCATTTACGCAAGTCATTGTAAATCTCTAATCTAATTGTGACTACATTTAAAAAAGCATTAATAAAATGCATAAAAACAAGCTTACTTAAGTACGTACGTACGTACGGACATTTATACAACTTCTCAATAACTAAATATAATAATAATTATTATTAATAACATGTTGAATTCATGAGCAATAAGCACACTGTTGCTCACTTAAGAACATTCATGGGGTTTGCTGCTGTAGCATCACTTAGTCTGGTACTGTATCAGTAGCGTAGTTAGCAAACTTTAGATATATGCTGAGCAACTGACTTTGCTGAGGTAGTTAATATGACTTTTGGTACTGTTACATTACAGATGCATGTCACAGATTCCAAGTAAAACAATTTACCACACCGTACCGCATTATATTTTAATGGCAAATTGGAGCCACACTGGCCACTGTACAGGAACAGTTATATAATCACTCTTTAATGTCAGTAAACATACAAACACACGCTGTCACACACAGTGAGATGCATACATGCTGAGAGTGGGAATAAATTCAGTGTGACAGTGGAGTCAAAAGCCTCTGCGGTAGTGACAGTAACACTGCTAGACAGGTGGGAGTGGAGCCGTCTGCTCACCAGTCACTGTGCAAGACTGACAGCTAACCTCTCTACACAGTGTTCCTCATACACACCAGTGCTGTCAGTAGTCTAAGTTGCAGTTGTTGCAACAACTGAGTTGTTGTGAACTGTAGCTCACCATGCAGCACAGAACAGAAGACAAATATATGTATATACCCTCACAAAAAACAAGAGTACGAATTTGTGACTTATCCTCAATACTTCCAACATTTTTTGTCTTCCTTTACCACAGAGATACTGTGACAGCCAGCACCCACCTATTGCCTATCCGTCACCGCCTTCATCTCTGGTGCTCAAATAAAGGCAATTCAATTCACTGGAAAAACACCACCACTCTCTCCAAGCTGTCGTTTCAGGATGAAACAGGTTTAATTGTTGCTGGCTACGGCTTTAGTGCACCACACACAATTAAGCTTTTGAAAGCGGACTGAGGAGTTGTCACTGAATTAAATGACAAGACAGAGTGGGAGCTGCCTTTGTGTTTGCTTTGTTTATCTGTGTCTATGAAAGCAGATGCTAATATGGACTATTTGTTTGCTCATTTTTGTGGATAAGTATTTAGAAAATGTGAATCTCTGTGTGTGTGTGCTGGCACAAAGGTTAATAGAAGCCTCACACGTGTTGACTGGAGTGACTTGGGCATGTGATGACCAGTGTAACAGCAGCAATGATTTTCCTCATTGTTGTATTTAGTGAATTTAACTTCCTATTTTCACCCGCACACACGCACATCACTGGTTGTCCATGCTCGCCTTTATTCAGGCGAACTTAACCAATAAAATCCTATTGATTTAATCCTATCTGATTCAATATGTTCCAGTGAGGACATGAATATTCCACTACACCCTAAGCATCAGAGCTCCTGATGAGTTCAGAGTGAATTTAGGTACAATGCC
>JAUBNQ010000004.1:5122609-5135167 GCA_032353495.1 Ctenopoma kingsleyae | reverse complement strand
AATTTGTATTCATATTCTGTGTCACTGTAGAATTCTGTAACAGTTGCAACCAGGCAAATTATCAACCATGGGGTGTACTTCTACCTCTCCCTGAACATTGCCTGACTAATATAAAAATGGTAGTAACTTAGTAAATATAAAGATGGGTATGTAAAGCTTGTTTTTTTTGACGGGGTTTGTCCTGTATAAGCAAAGTGAAGATTGAAAGCTGTCCTAGTCATATTTTGCTCCCAGTCTTGAATGTTTTAGGCTGAATTTGATAGTATACCATATATATACCATAGTATGTCCTCAAAGATCAACTATTTGTGCAGCAGAGCAACACAAAAACACAGAAAAGGCATGACACATTGAATACAAGGCAATAAACAAAACTAATCTGCAATGCAAAAAACGTAATGTCCTCCTTATATTATTTTCAGCTATTATTATTATTATTATATATACAGTACATATGAACCTACAGTATACCTTCAAAGCACCAGCAGGTTAGCATAGTGACTGGGATGCTGGCATGCTGACCTTTGCATTTAACTTGACATGCTGCATAACATGTATTTGAGAAACCACCATTATCCTGCTTTCAGAGCTGACCATATGTTTGAACATCATAACTTGAACTCTGCACCACAACAGTTCACTTTCCAGCAACAGCAGCATAATGGCAGTTGGCCAAAGAAAAATGACTCTGAAAGCTTGGACCAAATACAAATAGCTCTGAAACAGAAAAAGGTAAAATGGATATTCATTACTTAGCTGCTGCCCTTAGTAATGGAGAATGTGAAAGGTTACAGATTGTGGTTTCTGTCACAAGACAACAGACAGTGGATAGTGAAAAGCTCCATACAGTGAGATTTGAAATAGAAATCACCTTGCCACACATCATGCTAAACCCCTTGGTACTGGATTAAAAAAAGCTAATTCTTACATTTATTTCGTTAATCACTGTTTGAGTCTTAAAATTGTGCATAAAGTGACTCACTTTGAGATTATGTTTTGAGAAAGAAAAGCCAAACGCACCAAAGACCTTGATGGTAGGCTCAAAGGCAGTACCAAACAGAGTGACAATGAAACACACAAAAAGGCCCATCAGCTGGCTCAAAATTCATTGTGTGTATCATACTTACATTCACATCTGGTAACTCTAACAATCATACACACAACATATTTTTAAATACAAGGCCATTGGCTGTTTCCTGCAGCAGTCCCCAGGTATTGTTGCGTAGATGTGCCTTTAAACTGAATATAAATTACTTTACAGTATGTTTAATTTACCCCCTGTGTGTAATAACAGGTTAAATTCACTGTGATGGAGTAATAACAAATGTAGCTGTAGTTAGAATTGCTGCTTAGTGCAGTACACGCACAGTAAATATAAACACTAACCCATTACACACTTATTAAACATAGCTTTGTAGGTTATTCTCAATAAAATTTGTCACAATGTCATTTTTCAAAACAAGCAGTGTTATCATGACAACTGTAGAGAGAAGCAGAACAGAGAAATAATATGCTGCAACAAAGCCATAAGTGCAATACCTAGCCATTTGAACCTTTCATGAAAATTTCATTTGATTCTCTTTGGCACTTCACTCTTCACAAAATTGACGCAACATGCAAAGAAGCATCTTCGCTGTTCCCACAAGAGCTGCCTGCTCGCTGTAAAGTCTATCACTCTTTGTTCAGGTGTCACTGCTTTTCAGCTGCAGCATAGGTGGCGTTTTCAGACTCATACACACTAAGAGGCTGGAAATGAGCTACTACAGAGTAACCTTGCACTACATCTGAACTCACTACATAGTTTAAGCCAGATGTTTGCCTTCAGTATGACCACACACATTATTCTGTCTCTGTCTGATGCTGCCAGAGCTGCACGCACCTCCACGCTACCTTGAGCTGAAAAGCATAACATGAATAATTCATAGTTTTCCATGTACATTCTGTAATGTCTGTCCTCCCAGAAAAAGGCAGCTCAATTAACAGGCAATGGATGAACCGATTCAGTTTTATAAGACTAGAAGCAAAGCTGCACATAAACCAGATCTGTGGTTTAATCAAGAGTCAACAAAGAGTCTGTTGTGGAGTGCCAATACTTACAGACTAGAGACTTGTGGATTCAGCAGTGCTCCGTTTGCCAGTCAACCCAGCGTAAATGACAGAAGACCAATAAATCATGCTCTTCACATTCCACATAACTACACCAGTCAGTTAGTTACAGTAAACATGATAAAACACCAACACATGATTTGCACGCAGGAGCAGGTGTTTTCAGTTTTCACTAATTTGGTCAGGAGCGCATTAAATATGCGAGTGCTGCAGGGATATGACAAAGCGACGGCAGAGAGCTATATGCATTCAACAGATGAGAGGTGGCAGACATGCGGAAACACAGTTAAAGCAGGATTAAGTTTGTTTTTTTCTTTACCGCTGATTGAAAGTCAACAGTTTGTTAGACGCAGGATCCACACTGGTCATGTCCCCATGCGATGTCAGTCCAGTGGACAAGGCGACAACGAAAACCGGCGTCTCTTCTCCCCGCGTCTGTTTCTCCCCTCGCTAAGAGCGCTGGAACATCACTGCGGCGCAAACTCCAGCGAGAGCTGATCAAAACTCGGTTGGTGGTCTGACTCTTAACTGATCACAGCATTATGATGAAGCGGAATAGGAGCTGTCACAGGAGCTGTGTGTTTACGGTGTGATCTCTCTCTCTCTCTCTCTCTCCCTCTCTTTCTCGCTCTCTCTCATACGCACACATTAAGGGTACAATTCAAGTCACCACATTTTTTTTTTTTTTTTTTTGCTGGAGGCTCTGCAGAGCAAAAGGCACCATTCACAGCAGACTATTTTTGTCGTTTTTTTTTTTTTTTTTTCTTTGAGTGACTGTTGCATCACAGTCAATTATGCGAAGCTTCCCCACAGTTACAGTTTCCTGGAGCACAAAGTGATGTCAGGCTTCAGGACTGAGGCTGAGGTTCGCGTCACATCATCCGGTGCGAGCACTGGGAGAAACCTGCACTTACGAATTTGCTGCTCTCAGATGAGCAGAAGAAGCAGGAAATATGGCTTTCCATATTCCAATGTAAATTGGTTACGTATAAGGTCAAAAATCAAGTTTTATTTTGAAATTAATCAAAATGTTGGTACCAGTAATAATAATTATTCTATAGAGTCGTATACGTTATAACTAATTGTTCATTAATAGGCTGTTAGTAAGGGCCAGTTATAAGCCATTAATAAAAAAAAGAGCTGGAGTTCAAGATTGTGGAAAATGTTTTTGGAAAGTATTTATCTTTTCTCAATAGGCCTATGTGCAGTTACAAATATTAGTAGCCTAAGTGAATAAAAATTACTCATAAGTTTTCCACCTCCTAAGTATACTTCTTAGTAAATTATGAATAAGGCTGTTGTAATCAACAGTTTACTCTTACTCTTCATCTCTCATTCTTTTGTCTGTCCTATTACTTCTTCAAAATGCACTTTTCTGTGGCTCCTGGCTTATTTAATACTATGTGGTCAGTCCTGGACACACAACATCCACATCATCCACATACACACACATAGATAAGGCAGGCATTCATTACATGCTAAAGCGCACATCCATCCCTGCATGGGATCTCACACATCCAGTGTCATCTTATCGCAGATACACTATATTGTCAAAAGTATTGGGACGCCGCTCCCAATCGATGAATCTAGGGCACAAAGCAAGCCCCATAAGGACATGGATGAGCGAATCTGGTGTGGAGGAACTTGACTGGCCTGCACAGAGCCCTGCCCTCAACCCAACAGAACACCTTTGGGATGAATTAGAGCTGAGACTGTGAGCCAGGCCTTCTTGTCCAACATCAGTGCCTGACCTCACAAATGCTCTGCTGGAAGAACGGTCAAATATTCCCATAAACACACTTCTAAACCTTGCGGACAGCCTTCCCAGCCAAGCCAAGTTTATGTGTGTGTAAAGGCAAGCGTCCCAACACTTTGGCAAGAGTATCACAGTATGTCTGTGATGTAGGGTACTGGCTGCTAATGAAATGATCAGGCTTAATTACTGACTTTGTTATAAAGAGTTATTTTCTTTAAAAAAAAAAACTACTTGCTGGTGTGACCCAATAACCTAAGTGCGCACAGGGTCACAAATCTCCTTCAGGATTTTCTGTTGCAGAATTCATGGTTCCATCAATTATGGAAAATCTTTTTCTTTTACTTTAACTTTTACTTTACTTTACGTTGCAGACTTTACTTTACAAATCATCCAGGTCCTGAAGCTGCAAAGAAGCCCCAGACCATCACACTACCACCATGTTTGACTGTTGGTATGACATTTTTCTTAATGAAATGCTGTGTTAGTTTTACTCGAGATGTAGCAGGATGCACACCTTCCAAAAAGTTCAACTTTTGTCTCATCAGTCCACAGAATATTTGCTCAAAAGTCTTGGGGACAATCAAGATGCTTTTTGGCAAATGTGAGATAAGTCTTTGCATTCTCTTTGGTTAGATGTGGCCTTCACCCTGGAATTCTCCCATGGATGCCATTTTTGCCCTGTCTAGTTTTTACTGATGAATCACGAAGACTGATCTTAACTGAGGCAAGTGAGGAATGCAGTTCTTTAGATGTTGTTCTGGTTTCTTTTACAACCTTTTTATTACACGAAAATAAAGAGATGAAACAAACATGAAACGTATTTAAGGAAATTGGTGGACGGTGGCAGGAAAAATGAAGGAATTTACGTCTAGATTCTGTTCACACACACACAATAGCAGGTGTAATGTGAGTTGAGGTAAATCTGATACCTTGACAATAGCCACAGCCTGTGTCTCCAGACCTGGCTGTCCACACACACAACATAAGAGTGCAAGAATGCTCGGCTCAGGCTACACTGCACTCAGCTGCTTATCAATTTTTAATCAGTAGAAACCCCCCTCTGTGGCACGCCACACCACAGGAAAACACCTAAAGCTACCGTCACACAGTTTCTCACTGTCGCTCTTTCTATGAATGTGGCTGCCTTTAAAAATAGCCCACACTGAAACGCAGCTGTAATCTGCCACAGCCTGAAGAAAAAGAAAGCATTTTCAAAAGAGACCTCTGAAAATAAAGCCCTTGTTGTCTCACGTCAGCATCGGGTTACAAATAACTAACCTGAGATACCTGAACACCCCCACCTCTAATTAGAGCCCTGAGGCCAATTACTCACACACACACACACACACACACACACACACACACACATTCAGAGGCATTCATACATGTTGCATAAACATCCATTGTCACACCTTAACACATGCTCGGCTTTGCATAAGGACTACTGATTTTATTAACGGTCACTCCTGAAGCTGGGGAGTATCAAGGGAAGTTAAAATGAGGAACATTTCCTGTTCAAAGAGCAGTCTATTAATGTGACCTAGTAGTTATCAACTTGAATAAACAGATATGAGAGAAAAGAGCTTGTGTAATATGATAAGACTCTGCTTCAGGTGATGAATATGATCCCCTGATTAGTCTTTACAATTTGTTAAAAAAGGTTTAAATAGTCACTAGTTTAAAACATAAAGGTGAGATATACTGTAACTGCTGTGTTATGATGGCAAAAATATAAAAAGTATTTGTGCACGATGCTAAAACATCGCAGCAAGAAATGTTATAGTATCACGTAATGCAGTTCTAAAAAGTAAAAGTACCACTAGTGACCACTAGTAGCACATGGAGTGGTCACAGTTTTGTTGGAGCAAATGTTAGTTCAAAAAGTTTGGGATCAGGCAGACGTGGTTAGGTAGGGTGAAGCATAGGTTCAGATTAAGGTAAGACGAAACACACATTACAACAGAATCTACTCCTAAACCTAAATGTAGCTGTTCCACTGATGGACAGGCCAAGAAATGCAGATATGTGCCAGCAAAGAGAAGAACATGGTAATTTCTTGAACAAAAAAGTCATCTTGGTAAATGTTTTATGAAGAAGGAAATTAATCTAATGTGTTTATTAGGCTGTAAGGAGACACGTAATGTGCATTGGTGAGAAACACAGACTGTAAACATAACACTGTATCTTCATCGCGCCAGTTCTTTGAAATCAGGGCTTAAATAGTTTTCTACTTGCCCCGTCTTTAATCAAGTTAAATTTGAGATTATTTAATAAATTCTTCACTTAATGTCCTCAATGTCTTATGCAAAGCACTTTGTATTGTCTTGTGATGCTACAACCAGCAAATAAACATAATTCATTATTGTTGTAGATTCATTTTGTGTTGATCCAACTCTACATCTTCAGGCTGGATGTTACTGTTTTACTTCAATTGTCATGTTATTTACTCAATAATTCAGTATGGGTTGCCATATTAAGCATTTGTTTGTCATCAAGCTGCTGATTACTACTGTTAAAACAAACCTTCAAATGCATTAAGAGGGATAAACCTCCTTAACTCTTGTTGCATGTGTGAGATCTGGCCATGATGGACTATCCCAGGCTCTGCATTCTCCAGACAAATGCAGCCTCAACGATTAGGATGTAAATGTAGGTGTAAGCGTTATACTGTGTGGATTTACAATCCATGTGTCTATGCCAGTAGTGGTAATGGTACACAGGTACACAAAATGTGAATGTGTATACATGAGTACTTGCAGGGTTATCCTCAGCAATTGGATCCTGTGAAGCTGCACAATGCGGATCAGGAGCTCTCGACTCAATAGTATGCTAATCTAATCCCTATTGAGTCCAGAGAGGAGACTACGCTGCCTTCTCACTGGACAGGTGCCACTCCTCTCTCTCTTTAGTAAACTATGTCTGACCACGGCACCTTTCCCACATGTAGGATAAACAAGGTCCCTGTTATTTTGTGTCTGAAAGTGTACAGTCTGATTGGATATGCAGTTAACTAGGTAACACTCGATCCAATCATTTATCTAAATAGAAAATGTACAAAAATGAGTAAAGATAGCTATAAGTAATGATGCAAGGAGCACAATGCAAAATGTATGACATGCTATTGTAAGTGTTAACACGGTGGGGTTTATCTGCAAACACATCCAGTGGCAACATGCAAATCTAAAGATCCAAAAAAAAAAAAAAAAAAAATCCATGATGTCACTTTACTTAGATTAGACTTTGTCCCAGCATAATATATAAGCAGCAAGAGGAAATCAGTAATGGTAGATTGCTTCATTTCATTATGAAATGATTCTACCATCGCATTTACCTGCACTAAAACTTGAACTGAAACAAAAGAAGCCCTAAAATGGTGAGTTCAAGGGAATGTACAATCTGGAGATACTTGAAAATCTTCAAGTTTAGCTTCCTTCACTTTTCTACTACAATGTTTGAGGGAAATATTGTACTTTTCAAATATTATTATAAGTTTAATTTTAAATATTAAACCAATGATTCCCAGCAATGTCGTCTTTAAATGTCAGTTTCACCAGAGTGCTTTCACATTTAAGCTTATAAGATGGTTTCATTTAACTCATATAGTTTGAGCCTCTATGTGGTAAAATTATCCAAGATTTTCACATAGACAGACAACAAAAATAAATCCAAGCAGAACTTGGTTTCATATTCTTTCCTGCCCATTAATTATTTTCCCTCATCTTTCCAGTGGAACACAACTATAGATCCACCTTGCTTATTTTATTTGCATAGAGAATACTGATATTTGATACTTCAAGTGCATTTCACCGTTTAGAGATTTGTCCTTTTGCTTAGTTTGAATGAAAAGCTGCAATTTTTTGGCACCTATCCAATTATCAATTAATCTTTTGTTGTTATTTTTCAAACAATAAGGTCAAATATTTTGATGATTTCATACTTTTCTGCATCATATGTTAAAGGTAACTGAATATTTTTGGATTTTGGGTTATTCTTTGGATAAAACAAGCGTCATCATGGACCGAGGTCACATTTAATAGTCAAACAATTAATTGAGAAAATGAGCAAATTGAATATCAGTTCAAATTAAAAGTGTAGTAGTATGAAGTGCAATTTTATATATTTTTGCAATAAAGTATAAAACATTAAATGAAAATCATCATAAGTCCTATAAGAAGTCCTTTTTACATACACACACAGATGATTGCGATGCAGACCTTGGCCTCTTTGTTTCCAGTGCCTCCCAAATACCAGCAGGTCACCTCGAAGCCCCTGCAAAATGTCACCATGTCAGGCTGCGGCGATTGATGATGGCACTCTCATTAAATGTGATCAGGTGAATTAACCTTTTGTCTGTAACGATCAGGCCGACCCAGGACGCCCCAGTGGCCTTAGCCCTTTAGCTACATGTGTTGGATGTGTGTATATGTGTGCTCTTTTTTTTTGGCAATGCAGTTTGAGATAAGTGAAGGGTAACATTCATTTACACTCATATTTGGCCTCATATTCAGCAGCATTAAGAACACTATTAGAAACACAGACACACTGTGGGATTGTTGTCTGTTTGAATGAAACCTTAGCTGAGTCCACCTAACATAAATGTCATAAATGCTTCCTAATGCGCTTACTCCTCCTAGTGGAAAGGTATGACTGACTGATGTACCAGACATGTTACTTCTACGTTCATACCAACCTGCACGCCTTCATTCAAATCATTCACGGACCACATCTTTACACAGCTCATCAGCTTGATTTTCTCTGATTATGTGACACATCAAAAGCCTAAACTAACAAATGTCATTATTTTCTGTGAATGCCTGTTGACATCCACTGGCCATTTACCACTGTATGGACACTTATCTTATTGTTTATACAGGGAGGGGCTGCCCTCTTGTGGTTATAACCCTTATCACAATTGAATGAGTGAGAAGTCAAGACTTTTGACTTTACACGAACACTATCATATTAACTATAGTTTCATTGAATCCAAACAACACTAACTCTCTGCTGAAGGAAATATGCTTTCGTATATTGCAGTTTTTTAACCATATCCAACAGTGGTACATATATTTTGTTGCTTTAATAATAACCTTCGTAATCCCTTTTTCTTTATGCAACAAATATAAAATACATTTTAACAAATTCTGTCTTTATTTAGTCTCATTTTATTTTGAAAATCAGGAAACGGGGACCTGAAAAAGAGATCACATTTTGTGCCTTTGTATAAGAAATACAGTGTATGTGTATAATTATACAGATGAAATTAAAGGATAGATCCTGAATGTTTGGGTTCAGTGGCTCTGTTATGCCGTGGGTAACATTTTGCTGGCATGATGCTCCCCATAGTTTAACAAAAGTATGTACGAAATTCTCTCCTACTCCTTACTTCCACCCTACAATTCACAAAATGTTGTTTGTGCCATAATAAATGGCAAATACAGATCATCATAGGTTAAGGAAGTTGATTCAATAAAAAACATGACTCATGGTTCGATTCTCTGCCAGTGTTTTGGAGGCCTCTATTTTTTCTCTGTTTTCTTAATATATTTATTTAAATTCATTTTATAATACATTTTATTTGTAAAACCGCTGGTTTTGGAAATATAAACAATAAATGATATAATTTTTTTCGTGAGTAAGTACGTTTTTTGCCATATGAGCAGTATTGTTCTCCCTGTAACTTTAGTACAGCCTCAGTATCTCAGCAACTATTAAATATACTGCTCTTGGGACATTCACTTTCCCCAGATAATTGATTCTAATGACTTTGATGATCTTCTGACTTTTCCCCTCACGTGATTATGATGTTGACATTTGTGGTTTTGAGTGAAATGTCCCAACTGTTTCACTCACTGCCATGAAATTGTTCCAATTAATTAAGATGAATCACGTTTCCATCGCCCTTAGCTGTGTTTAATGCTAATCAACGAATGTTGGCATGCTAACACGCTAAACAAAGATGTGTGAGTATGGTAAACATATCTAAACATCAGCATGTTAGCTGTAAGTACAAGTGTGCCCGACTACAGCCTGACAGAGCCACTAGCACGGCTGCAGACTTGTTTTCTCGATTTAAAGGTGCTAAGTAGTGATATTGATCTCACCCTTTTCTGAAACCATGCCACAAAGGATGTTCCCACCCAAAAAACATTATATACACTTCAAGTCCAAGAGGTGGTTAAGTTAGGCCCGTCAGTCTCTGCTGCATTTGTTTGGGTATTCATCTGTGTCTTCTTTTGCACTTCGATTTCTCGATTTCTGATGCTGACATATATTTGCATTGTTTCTGAACCAAAACAAACAAGTGTTCTCAGAATAGTGTGAAGAAACATCAACATGCACTAGGCTGACAGCTGGGGAAACTCCCTTTCGTAATTAAAGAAAAGTCACTTTAGTGACTTAATGTAAGCCACACAGGGGCAAATCTACAGGGAGGAAGAGGGGGGCAACTGCTGTAGAGCCTTGGCCCTCCATCTGCCCCCCAACTTTTATGTCCTTAAAATCTTTTTTTCTCATTTATACCTAAAAATTGTCTTTGTTTTCTTAGCAGAGATAATGATACAATAAATAGTTTGTAGTTTGTAAAAAGTGTATTTGTGAATATTCTGTTGACTCCATTTACATATAGGGGATTTTCACATACTTCACTGAGGAGGTCCAGCACTGACACCCTGCCTAGACCTCTTGCCACTCCTTTGCCCTCCCATGTACAATTTTCTAGATCTGAAGCCACATCTTTACAGCTTCTGCTGAAAGTGAACCCTTCTTACATGTTTCTACAACTACTTGCAAACTGCACTTCTATTTCTTTCATTCATCATTTGTTTCAGTTTCTCATTCTTTAAGCAAGAAGAGGTTTTGGCTGGCTTCCTATAAAACCACAGGGTAAAAATGTACAACAGTAACCCTTCACAGACTCCATTTCCTCCTATGTCTCTCCTGGATCACTCTTGTAGGGTTACAGCTGGGGCAGCGGGCTAGTGTAAACCAGCTCTGGTATTACCCACAGACTGTGCCCATGATCTTGATTTTCATAGTCATAAACACACTCACTTTCACTTTCGTGACCGTGGTAAAAAAAAAAGAAGCTAATACAACTTTGAGAAAAAAGACAACAGTACCCAGAATATTACTCTTGTATGCATGTGGTTGTGGTTGTTCTCAAACTGGCCACATCTCTACCAATACCAAGCTTTAATTATGCTACACTGGGTTTGTTCGAGTCAACTATAATGGGAAATGCTTGTCCAGCCTCCAAGCTTTCCCGGAGTAGTGCCCTGTGCATTTTAATGTGTAGGTATGTGTCTTAAAACCCTAAATGGAAGCAGATGTTCCACTCCAAGAGTAAAAGTTTACATAGAGCTGTAATCAAGCAAGGATTTTTTGTACTTTCTCTTCTAGTAATTTGAGTCTATTTTTCTGGCTAAATGAGCCTGGTGCACTGTGTTGTGCGCATGGCTGAACTGCGATGGGTTGTGCTGAGCTATGCAGCCACATATGGGAGTGATTACAGTCCGGTGTTTATCAGACCTCACTGAGGGACTGACTGTACGGCTGAGCCGAGCAGAACCAGCCCTGTGCACACTATTTCAATTTCCCAGCTACAAACTTCTATGGAAATTAGACCAATGACATAATATTGCACCAACACAGTGTCTGCAATCATAAGAACATCTTTCTAGGGCTGAAAGATTGGTTGATTAATCAGGTAATATGACAATGTTTTTGACAACTAATTAATTTTTTTAAAAGTTAAATAATTTTTAATGGGAATTTCACCAATTTTAGGTCTTGGGGGATAAACTGACATTTATTTGATATATTTTATTGATCCCAAGGGGAAACTGTTGTGGACAGCTGATACATTCAAGGTCACACCACTTGAGGGTTCAGTGTCTTTTCCATGGACAAGACGTGGGAGGAGCAACTGGGAATCGAACCACTGATCCTGCAGTTCACAGCTCTACCAACTGAGCCAAAAATTGTAAAAAAAAAAAAAGTTTAAATAATGGAGTTAATTGGAGTCCAAAAATGTTATAGAAGTGCAACACTAAAGGGATATGTAATATTTAGGTAAAAATTATTTAAAAAAAATACTGATTCCATTGTTTCAAATGTCAATATTTAGTGGGGGTTTTTTTACTCCTCTGTGATTATTAACAGAATATCTTTGGGTTTTGGACTGTTTAGATTGAATCACAATGGACTGTTTGCTGACATTTCACCCTAATGAAAAACTGAGGAAAATAATCTGCAGATTAATTGATGATGAAAATAACTGTTAGTTGCAGCCCTGCATTTGTCAGAAATCATGACATGACATTAAAATTCTTCATTCTCTAAGGATGCAACAATCATTTTTGTTATTGAACATCCATTCAACTGTTATCCCACAGATACAAAGAAGCTGAAGGCTGAAAATCTTCATTGGAGGGTCTTAAAGCAGAAAATCGATAGACTAAGTGTTTCAGCTTTATAGCTTTGTTTTTTACTAATCCAAAAACATGTCCTACAAATCTGTGTGGAGTCTGCATCTAATTTGTGTGATATAATGTTTACAGTATGCAAAGCAGGCAAGTGCCTTTAGTCAGCAAAAATGCCAGTTAGTCTATCAATTCAGCGGCCTGCTGGGTGCTTTACGACAGACTGTAACACAGAGGGAGACCCCAGCAGCCTATCACAATGACTTTCACTCTGTC
>JAUBNQ010000004.1:5105843-5116443 GCA_032353495.1 Ctenopoma kingsleyae | reverse complement strand
AAGTAGAGTTACAAAGTCAGTGAACTACGTCTGTTATGTGTGTCACTTTAAATCTTAGTGTGACTGTAAAAGGATTAGAATTCATCTGAAAATAATGTGGTAATACAACAGTGTGTAATTTTCTCCACCTAAAATCCTAGGGTTACTTCACACACTCACAGACAGTAACAGGGATAGTAAATAAGATGAAGTTCTGCAGTTGGCTGCAGTAATAACTCATGACGAAAGAGAAGCTATAACAGCATCTCTATACTTCCTACTCTGATTGGTAAATACTCACGTGGTTATTGTCTGTAGGTTGCTGGTTGTATGTTTCACCTTTTCCAATAGAAGGAAAAGTAAGCTGATTACTCCCACATATGCACAAACACACACACACACACACACAGTCTAGTATGTCAGCCCACTGTTTAGATGAGGAATTCTCTCAACATGACTCACGGCTAAATTCAAAGAAAGACTCAGCCATGTTTGTGTGATTGGACAGACTTCAGTTTTGTTGCTCAAACCTTCTGATTCACTGTGATTCAACAGTGTTGCTTCTTACCACATTGCCCTATGGTAAGAAACACCTTTAAATAACTGCCCTCTCGCAAACACCACTTATCAGGTTCATCATGTAACACTAACATTACATGTTGTCCAAATATGTCTCAGTGTCGAATGTAACTTAAAATGCAAAGACATTCAAGCTGGATTCATGTCAGGCAGTGAGGTTATGTAATCCATGTGCTGCTCTTTTCTGTGTTTACCGAACAAGGAGGGAGGACACATAAAGGCCTTGTAGATGTGTGACCTCCAAGAGGACTTAATGAAAGCTATTGTGGATTTTTGACAATCAAATGCTGCTGTGGCCTGTGGCGGGTCTAAATGAAAAAGATGACGACGACAATGATATCATTGTGGCTTTTAGCACGTAGCTTTGAAGTGGCCATGGATTACTGTGTTTTATGGTGTCAAAAACCAATTGAAGATTGAGTCAACAACATCTTTTTGTTTGGAAATAAGCCGTAATTTGAATTTGTATGTTTTATCAGCAAATAGTTGCTTATTTCCACATCTAGCAGACACACAATGTTAGCATTCCCTCTAATTGTTTATGTTAGGTATTTAGGACACTGATCAACACAGTAATGACCAGCTGTTATTTTCAACATGCATGCATCATGGGTAGTGTGACTTATGAATTGCAGCCTCCTGATTATGGTGCAGCATCTATAACGAGAGTGACCATGGACCGCTAGGTCTGCATTCAAGGTCATTTCATCCTGACAGAAGCACAGTGTAATTTTATGTGCAGCCTCCATTTGCCAGGAAGTGAAAGGGAAGAGCACAGGACAACACACAGGCTTTAGGGAGAAAAAAATCCATGTGCTTGTAACAACAGTTTGATGGAGTGAAAAGTTAATAGAGTAGAGCAATAAAATTTGAGATGAGGAAGTGATATAACTCTAAATTTCGGAGCTGGTTTGTGAAACGTGTCCTGTTTATCTGACACCTGACATGTTTACATGTCACAGCTCCCAAGGAGTTTACATTTATTAGCTATTCATAAACAACAGGCAGAAAGCCACTTTTTGGGGGTGAATTTGGGTGCTGCCTAAACCTCTATATTTAAACCAAAACAGCTACAAAAACAGACTTGAGAACAGTATCAACCTTCTCATCTAACGTCTGGCAAGAAGACAAGCAAGCAAATGCCTCAACTCTTCTTGAGTGGCTGCCAATAGAAGATACCTATTCATCATTTGTTGTCGCAGACAAACAGAGAAACTCAACATCATCTCAGTTTGCTAAGGCAGTCTGTTATTGCAGGATGTTTTGTATTTCTGAATGGTCTGTGTATCCCATCATGTCTAGATAATTTGGCCACACAAAGAGGTTCCGTTGCACCGTCAGCATTACATGAGTTAAGTTTGTGAAGTCAACAGAAATAATTGCATATTGTCCCTCTCTGCTAACCTGCAGCTGATGGTGTTAGTAATGGAGAGAGAGATGTGCGGCCTAGCAACATGAATATGGAGCCTCATCTATAGCTCTCCACCTTGTTTCTCAGCTGCCTGTAAATGGACTGATTCATTCGTGTCTTGCTGACCTGAGCAATAAAGAAAGAGGAAGGTAGAGTTAGTAGAGCGAAACCACATGTTGCCAAACTGCAGCTGAAGTGAGCTTCTCATTGACACTGGGTCTAATGCCAACAAGCCACAGCATTACAAATGCTGGTGACATTTAGCAGATTTATGCCAACAGTGACACATCTCTCTCTCTGAGAGACAGGAGAGGAGTTTTGTTGGCTAGCAATGAGGGCACGAGTGTCAGCAGGCTATCAACCCCTGAGGGGGCTCAATGGACGTCAACACATAGAGATAAGAAGTGCTAATGCCACTGCAAAGATGACGCTTTTAGCAGTAATACACAGAGAGATGCTGTTATTAAGCTCTGAGTCACACTTAAATTCTTTCATCGCTTTCTGACACCTAAAGCAAAGGATATAATTGTGGATTGCAGCAGTGGTTTCCAACTGTTCTGAGTTGTTTACCCTGAAGTGGAAGCAATGAAGCGCCTCGCAGCACGTTTATTACACATTTATTTATTAATGGCACCATGTGTCGTATCAGTTCAATAGTGCTGCCTTATTTGGAAATATTGTGGGGAGATGTATTTTTTAAATTTAAATTAAAAATATAGACGTTAAAGAATTTGAATACTGATATCCTGCAGTAATTTTCTCTGCTTGAAACTGCATAATCATATCTGTTGAGCCACTGACAGGCCTGGTTGGCTACTTTATAATCGTCATCAGTTGAAAAAAAGAAAGGTATACAAATTTTAATATCAGCCGTTTCTCTGACCCATCTGCAGAGAAGAGAAAACACTGAGTAATTTTTACCTAATGTGACATAAACAGGACAGTGTGAAGGTCGACTGTCCTCTGACGGTACAGCTGGTAAGTGTATGTTAGCTGCAACAGCCATCTTCTACTATCACTGTCCACATGAAAGTGGTTATTAGTCATTCTCAAATGGTATTAAAAATTATCCTGTCATGTTTATGGATTTCATCATATTGTGTAGATGATTCATTCACACAATATGACAGGTAATCTAAGAGCTGTTCTTTCTTGTGAACTGTAATGACCTCATCAATCTACTTCTTTGCACCTGCATCAACTTAACTGAAGCTAGACATCTTGATAGTACGTGAGTGTTTTATTTTAGAGCTAGAAATAAGAAATACATATTTCTGCTATACTAGAATTAAATTAGCGCTCGTCTTCACAGTCAACAAATAGTGAAAACACAAAACCAGAGAACAATTGTTTTGGATTAGATGTTATTGTGGAAGTACCAGTCTGAGTGTCATTTAAAGCCAGAACCCTCATCAGCAGGATGGAGAATGGGACATAATTACAGTCTGGTGCTCTGCGATCACAGATGTTGATTTAATGACTGTTCAAGTCTGTGTGACTACTAGCCTTGATCTATTTTGTGTCTGTGTGAGTTTCACTCGAATTTGTGTTCTGTGTCTGTGGAGAGAGCAGAATAAAATGTGTCTGATGTGTAATATTTTTACTGTGATTGTTTTTGTTGTTTAAACCTTGTGTTTTCTGATTAGCAGGGTTAATCTATTCTGTACCAATGTGCATGGACCATGGAAAGCATCTGAGCAAGGGGGGGATCATGATTTCAAGGGGCAAGAAGGGGAGGAGGCCTTACATCTACATGCATGAAGAACACACATACTGCGTTATGCTAATGCTTATAATATTTTTATTTTTTTAACTTCTATTATCCCACTTTACCATTTGTTTAACACAATATGAGCCAGTAAAAAGCTTTGAACCACTGCTATTGGACTGGTTGATGAGGCTTAGCAAGATCCCTGCAGCACTTACTTAACAGTGTCTCGCAGATTGTGTGTTGTGGCTTGCAGGGCGAGGAGGGTGGGTACACACAACAGTTAGAGAGACATGATCATCACTTTTAGTGCATTTGCTTTTGAAAAATATCTCTTCATTTTTTACATCGAATAACCATGCATGAGGGCAGCGGTTTAATTTCACTGTTTAATAGCAACGCAGATGTGACGTCACCAAAAAAACAATGCGTGTTGAATTTTAAATGGCACTACAGGCAGCAGTCAGTGGGAGTGGATTTTATTCTTAAAAGGAAATCATATCAGACTCAGATCTGCTTCTGTGGTATGTTTGAATGTAAGAAACAAAAAAAAACTATGTTGGAGTTTATCTGTCTGCAGGCCTCTAAGTGTCTTGGCTCCTACAGGGGGACTCATAGATTATCACTATCACTCAAATGCACACAAAAAACACCCAGTTACGTATTGCTTGTTTGGATTGCAGTAACAGCTCATGCCACTCTGAGTTCACCGGAGTTAGAGTGGCCTTGTTGAATAGCCAGATGGTGCCACTCAACATCCTTCCTCCTCCAGGATATAAGAGACAGCCTTGCAATTACATAGATCAGGCCATCACTTGGATTTATACTTGCTGTCTCCTAGCTGCCACATCTGAATTATACCACTAAGGATTCAAGAGGAACTGAGGTAAAATTAAGGATATGCAGACTGAAATGTTTTTTAATATTACATTTTGGTTACACAGACTGTACTTGCTATAAAGATAAAGTCATACTTGGTTTGGACTTTTCATGGGATTTAACACAACAACTGAAACAACAACGACTTGTCCCTTATGAAAGAAGGTCTCAGCATGTGTTAAAAATGCAGCTGTCCTTCTACATAGGAAATCCTTCAAATGGAGGTACAGATGACCAACTGAATCAATAAATGCAGACAGGTATCATGTGTCTTCCAGCTTTCCCTTTACTTAAATTAACTTGTCAATATCTCCTTGTTTCACTCTCCAGTGATTGCCTACAAAAGCTTTAAACCCAGCACACACAATGCATTTATAGGACATGATTCAATATAATTACACTCATCTGTGGGACAAGTCATTTTAGCAGCAGCAATGCAAATCAGTCTCTTGCCTTATTTCCAGCCTTCCTGTCTCTCTGACTGCTGATGGCTTCCTGGGGCTGTGGGAGGATCAGAGGAACAGATGTCAGTTATTCATGAGGTCTCCCTGTCACTGTGTTTCTCCTAGGTGGGAATAAGATTGTCTCCTCCATCCATGTAATAACCAGATCTTTCTTCTTAAATGTGACTCTGACTCTTAGCATGCTTTGAGCTAAAAAAAAAACAAACAACATTTTTATCCACATTTAGATTGATCATATTTAGAAGATGGCAACATGCACAGAAGAAATACAATATGGCTGTTTCTCTGGGAACATGAGGTGAGCAGGTACAGTTACATCAGGCAGGGAATCACCACATCTGTCAATCAGCAGAGCAGCTGGAGGGCTTCCCTCGTATCCAGCTGGATTACACAGGAGTACATATGTAATATTAAAAAGCAGAGAGACTGAGCGGTGCATAAATTGTACTAAACTCTCTTATGCTTCCCCTATTATAAAATATCTGTCTGCTTCAAGCTAAAGATCTCCTCCCTAATATCTACATAATCTGGTTGCTCATATGGATGTTGTAGTGTTGGTAAACGTCTCCAAAACTGTATTAAAATATGTCTCTGAAACCCATCCGCATGACAGACCTCCTCCACAGGAGATTTTCACTTCAGATGATATCTTGTGGAGGACCAAAGCTCACTAAATCTACAACCTCCATAGTATGAACAACAAGACTGCATCATCTGGAGGTGTTTTTCCAGGTAAAGGCAGAGATCAGCAGATCTTATAAAATATGGAAAGCAGAGGGGCATTTAATATCATTCATATGTATACTGTACATGTACTCTCCAAATTAGAACCATATGAAGCAAGCTGAAAATCAGCTGGGACCTGCATGAATTTATTATTTGCTTACATGTTATATTTTCTGCTGTCTTCTAGCATTGATAAAGAACAATATTGATTGCACACTCTACACTCAACCTCTCATCCCTTCCTCTCTGACCCTCTTTAGCATCCACTAACTGAGATTTTAAAAACACTGTTCTACATAAGTGGAAAACCTAAATGTAAATGAGAATGTGATGCATCTCAACAGGGAAACATAATTTAAAATGTAGAATAAATGTTTTCATATATATTTGCAGTAATCTATCAGGTATGTGAAGATACATGGAGGATGGCAGCTATACTCTACAACCAAAGGCTCCATCAAAGGGCTGTTAGCAGTCATACTAAAGCTGAAATAATCCCCATCTTTTGTTATTATTGTACACTAATGCTCTGTCAAGGAATGTTTTTGTTATTGCTCTTTAGATTTCTCTCTGTTATCTGAATATGACAGAAGATCAAGAGAACAAGAGGAACATCAGAGTGTGCCTCTTCACACGCTGCTCCAGTCAAGGCTGCAGGCTCATACTCTGATACAATCATAGCCTGCCAATCAAACCTTTCCTCCATACTGATGTCGCTGTTTGCCGGCTGCACTTTATTGTTCTGCAGTTCATTACATTTAATTAAGTTACAATTTTGACCTTGATCACATCTACGCATGTTGCCTTTGTTGTTTTCGAGGCACACAGACACATACAAAATGCTATCACCCATTTAGAAAACACCACTAAAACCACAACCAATGTTCCTTTTTTGCAGTCTGAATAGTACTAAAAATACTTCAAAATCTGTCAGATTATAACAAATTGTCTTGGCACCACTAAACACTGATCAAGATTTGTTTAGAGGGAAGAAAAAGGCAAGAGAAGGCACAGGGTTTTTCACTAAAGTACTTCTCTTTGCAGTATGTGACTCACTCATCATTGTCATGCTCACACACACACACTTTAGTGTCCCTTTTAAATTCAGACAATGAAAGATGAGGGGGAAGAGAAAGCAGTCTGTCGTGGCACATTTTTAAATCAAACTATGGAGAGATGTAAAGGTTTCCCGAGTGATAAGACAATAAAAGAAATGTGGACAGATCAACAACAGGGTTTTCATCTGTTAGAGTTTCATCAGAGACTGCTCATCTGCTGTGAATGAGAACACTTGTCTCTCTCCCTTTCTGTTTATTCAAAAGTCCAATTTGTCACCGATTCATCCTTTTATGTATTAACACATTTTCAAGATAAGCGTCCTTTGTTTCTAAAGCTTCTGGTTTAATTTTATATTGCAGACTTTATGAAATTCCAGTAATGTAAGCTTTCTATTTTAGCAACACTCCTTGAAACATGTGATGAGGAGGCGGTGAGCATCTGTTATTTACACAACAACCAAAAATTGAGTGCTGTACTTCAATGATATGACAGCATATTCAGTAAGGAGCCTAATAAATCAGTTTAACAATTTAAATCACGTCCAGTTTAAATAGTACTTGTTTAATTTACTTGCCACTACAGCAGGCTCAGCAGGAGTGCATTTGCTAGTGTGAAATACAATATCTATTTTACATGTCATCACTCATGATATTTCCATTTTATTAAAAAAAAAAAAAAAAAAGACTGCTCCTGAGGCAAGAAAAGCCCTGAGATCCAGAATGGATTAGATGAGATATTTGCTACAGTTGGCTATGAAGTGTGCAGACACTGACTCAGATGTGACTGTTGCACTTGTGCTAGTAGTTTCTGTCTTTCAAGCCAATGACCTCTGTGTTCACATTAATTAATGACATTAATATGTACTGGTAAACATGTTTGTCACTGTAATCCTTGGCTGATATCTCTGTTATGTTGACAGTAATATTTGTGACATTTTTAGTCATGGCCTGGCTCTTTGGATGGGCATCAGTTAGTCCACCACAGATTAAAACTGAATTTTCTCCATAACTACTGCGTGGATTAATATATATGAATTATGTACAGGCATTCATGACCCCCCGAGGATGAATTCTAAAGACATCCATGTAATCCAGACTCCAAAAAATTCTAACAGTTCACACATGTCTTAAAATGTATTGCCACATGTGTCTTAAACTTTTTACTTTACTAACTTTTATTACTAAAATGTTTTATTTTCACACAGTGCTGCTACAACCTGCTATAGCTGCTATAACAGATAAACTCAGGTCAGTTTTACTACCTCAGACTGTACTGCATTTAGGTGTGAGGTATTGCTGTGCACAGATTGAACAGCATCAGGCATTGCACCAGTGTATATAAAGTTTACCATAAATATAGTTTATAGTTTTGTCATAGGACTTTGTTTTGATTTGCACTGTAGACCATGAGCATCGCCATTTCGCCAAAAATGATGTTGCATCACAACATACTCATTTGTTTGTTATAGAAATGTAATCACATTTGCAGTTTAGTTCCAAAGAAGTACAGGAGACAGGGTTGGTCCATGAGCTTCACACTTGTGTCCGCATGTAGTATTAGAATTAGAATAGTATTCTGATGTTAGCATTTAGATTAAAGTGTGCACGGTAAATGCCAGTGTCTCACGGAACTGAGAATATGGTTGGAGACTAAGATGAAAAATGCATTTTGGGAACTATTTTATTCTTTCAGACGTTGGCAAAGTTTTTAAAGTGTGTAACTGTAGAAAGAAAGATATTTTCTTCCCTCCGCCACTTACAAGTGAATGAAAACCATCTATTTGTGTCAGACTACCAATAGTTTTCATGCTATTTTTTTCAAATTGTTCTGTGACATTTTAAGATGTCATGAAATATGTGTTTGTGCTCGCATCAGCACACACCTGCACTGTTTAGTGAAATGGCACTGTGAGTTGATTTCACTAAACAGATTAAGTTTTCATGTTCTAACTTTCAGGTTACATCTGCTGCCATCAATTACAGTGTAATCTAATAAAGTAATCCCAGGTGGGGACAGACAAACAGGTGTATTACAGATGTATTTAAGGCACAGAGAGAGACTTAAATAACTAGTGTTGAAAACAGGAAGATCAAGATGAGCTAAACAGAAATGAGAAGATGCAGTGGAGATAAGACGAAGGTTAAAGAAAGGAGGCAATATTTTAAGAATGAGAATTCTTCTGAGGCAATGATAGACCAGAGAAATGACTCTCCAAGGTCACGGACAGGCTGCAGTCAAATCACAGTCATCTATCTGGGTGAGTCCCATGGGCTGATGATAGTGGTGGGCATTCAAAACAGAGCTGCAATAACAGCTTTGAGGTTAATCACCGCTTTAAGAGAACATTATCTGCTCCTGTGCAGTTTGATGTGGTGATGGTGAATGAATGTGGTGCTGTGTGGCTGCTGCCTGGCAACATGACAAAGATGCATCAATGATACAGTCACCCCCTCCTATAAGAAAAGAGGGAACAAATTAAAAGGCATAAATCATTGTTACAAAAAGAGATAAATCACCTCTGCTTGGCTTGGGTCTATATCTGTGTTTATGGCATGATGTGTGTGTGTGTGTGTGTGTGTGTGTGTGTGTGTGTGTGTGTGTGTGTGTGTGTGTGTGTGTGTGTGTGTGTGACACCTATGAGATTGAGTGCTGCAAATGAGACGGGATGTTACCCTGTGGTGTCCCCCCAGAGAGTGGTGCACATGCTGCTTCAGCATCACTCCAATCAATTTGTCACTACTGTGACTAACCTGATTTGTCCCCATATGGGAGGAATCAGATTAAACTTGTGTGACATGCAGCGTTAAAACAAATCCTCCAAAACATCTGATAAAGTGACACTTTTTGGTCAAACAGCAGGTAGCAGCGATTACTATATTCAAAGGTCTAAGGGCATGACCATAAAATTACAATTGTTGACTTGTCACTAGTTACACACATTAATACATCTCTGTGGGTTTAAGCATATAATTACTATAAAGAAACAAACTAGAAGGAACTGCACAACTACATGGCTGTTGGTGTTATTTGTAGTCTTGTGTTTTGCTCCTATGTAGAAGGCTCTTTGGAGTTACAAATAGTAGATATTTACTGATATTATTTAATATTAGAATATTAAAGTTGCTCATTTTATATTAATTTATTAGTAACCATTTATTTTACTCACTTTGCAAAAAAGGAATAAATAAAAGTCACCCCCGGGTGTTTGGTGATGATATGTTTATTCAGCGATTTCACAGGACAAAGATGACAAAGTGTGTTTAAAATGTGTTTTCAGTGACCTTTGGAGGTATGTAATCTGTTAAACACAACACAAGAAGAAGAAACACAGGAATGAACAAAAGGTAGAAAGCTTTAGTTTAATTTGAAGATATGAGAGACCAGGGGCTCCAGTTGTATTTTTGTCTTGTAATTGTCTTCAAAGGATACGCCTCCTGCTGCCGTCACATCCGATCTCTCCTCAGGATGAGACAAAATAAATTGAGTGTGAAAATGTATCAGATTTGGAGAGAGCTGAAACAGCACAGCTGAGTGAGCTTATAGTGCCTGACTCACCACTCTGTGTCACTGATATTATTACTGTCACACACACACACACACTTAAATTAAAACCAGGCATATAAGTCTGGTAAGAAGTGACAGGTATTTTATTTAATGAACAAATGTAAAAATGCAGACCTGTGCTATAATAAAGAGCAAAAAGCTTCATAATGCAGAATTTACATCCTTGTTATACTGTTCAGTGTTGGTAGCTGTCAGCCTGAAAATGATTAATTATGACCAACACTGCTGCAC
>JAUBNQ010000004.1:5061309-5073010 GCA_032353495.1 Ctenopoma kingsleyae | reverse complement strand
CTCTGATAAAGTCTGTTGAATATTTGTAGCAGAGCCAACTAAAAATATTCTCCACAGCTCTCAAGTAAAAAGAAACGGACACTAGATAAGTTGAATGACAGATAAATGGCTTGAAAGTAATGTGCATCACCTAAAAGGTAAAGATTCAAACTTTTTAAAATATTCTGACTTGTGTTATATGGAATAATGCTATTAAACTGTCATTTTGACCTAATCAATCATCTAAAATATTCTTTATATTTCCTGAGAAGTGGTCACACGGCCTATAAGTATCATGTTATACAGTAAAGGAGACCAGAAATGATCATGTGGTCATCCACTAAAACTTCACCAGCTAAATTAAACAACAACATTCGTGTAAAAAGCCCAGGATATGGGCTTGTCTCCACTCTGTTTGCTGAGTGCTACACAACAGCTGTGTGTGCACTGAGTGACTAACACGTTTCCACCTCATCTGCTGGCCAGGCTCCGTGCTGAGGAACTTAGTGAGCCTGAGTCTGTCAACTCCAATCACTGTCACTTTAAAACATGAAGCAGGGTTCAACTCTTGTTAGCAAGCAGCTCTCAAGGCCTACAGTTGACTGTCAGGTCATAGCCACACAAAATACAGGTGTTTCACTTTTGGACCATCATTCTGGCTTCATACTGTGACCTATACATCAGCAATGTGGGGTGCTTTTTGGTTAATCACGTAATAAACACAGGAATTGTTTGGCATTTCCAGAAATAAGATAATTTAAATGTTTAAATTTAAAACACTCCACTGCGTTCACAAGCTAGTTGTCAGCTGTGTCTGTAAAGTTATGTTGTTTGGTGTTGAGCAGACACTGTCCAGTGGTTTGTTACAGTGCTGTAAAAAAGTATTTGCCCCCTTCCCATTTTTTTTGGAATATTTGTCACACTTAAATTAAACTATCAATTATGGCTTCTTTAGCCTTATTGCATCTGCAGTCTTAGGTCTTCTTCTACTCCCTTTTTGAATGATGAATACTGACTATTACCACCTATTGGCATTTCCTAGTGCCACCTTTTTGCCCCTTCAAAATCTCTGTGAGGCAATGCAATAGCTGACCTAGTCACGTCTTGTTCTTGTATGTTGACTTGATGTCTCATGTCCCTTAAAGTTTAATTTCATTTCTCTATACTGTATAAATTTCACCACATTCACTCTAAAAAAAACTCCAATTGCTACACACCAAAGCCCAAACTTAGGTTTTCCATCTTTTACTAAGTCAGACAGAGGTTTAAATCTTCACTTTTTCAAATCACATCTTGTATTTACTATTGAGACAAACAGTAAAAGTCTAGAAGTAGAAAGCATTTCCCACTGGAGCTGGAAGAGTTTTCAAGCAAATAATAAATACCCAGTCTGCTAAATGTTAAACATGTAACAAAAGACAATGATGAATAAGTAAAGTGAGACAAGAACAGAATAACATTTCTAAGGGCAAAATGAATGTCAGTATGGAGACAAGACAAGGATAAGACTGAAAAATAGAAGAGAGAAGATGGGAGGAGAGGTGAGAAGATGAGTGGAGACAGAAGAAAAGGAGGTGAAGAGACAGCAGTTGTTATATAAGGACCTCCTGTGGAGTTTGACCTTTTAATCCAGCTACACAAAGCTGCCATGGAACAAGTATCTGAGCGTTCTGAAAAAGTCAAGACCCACTAGACGTGATTTTGAGATAGTTTTGCTTGTATCTGTCTTGTATGAACGAAGGAATATGGCCTCACTGTCTGTGAGTATACCTGCCCAGATTGATTGTAAATAAATGAAGCAAATTTTGTCGCATTCATTTCTGTTTCCATATTTTCTTTCATGCTAATTTCCTGCTTGTGCCTATTGAAATGCCCTGCTCTCCATGCCCTGGATCCATGGCGATTAAAGTTTCGGTCTCTAATTATACAGAGCTGATTAAACAGAGACCAGGGTTTAGAGAGAGGAGGAAACACACCACAAAGAGACAGAGAGAGATGCGGGGTTTAAAGAGGAGGAATGATGAAATAATCATGCTGCAAAGTGAAGTAGTATGTGCAGTGGTGAGATGAAAAGAAAGTGTGAAACCACAACCAGGTGCTGAGCTTCATTTAGTTCTACTGCAGTATGATTATGAACCCAGTGCAAAATATTGAGAATACAGCATGAGCTCTGGGGCTCGTGAAATGACGCTATTTGTTCTTTGAGTTGAATGAACAGAGTGATGACTTTCGTGCATCTACTATACCTCACAGATATGCAGAAAAAACTGACAAAAGGAAATTATCAGACAAAACTATAACTAAATACACTAAATATAATACATCACTGAGAAATAAGACTGTTAAAACAGCTTTTAGAAACAAATGTAAAGTGTTATGCTTTTCATTAAAGTTGGTTAAAAAGATAAAACCTTTTTATCTTTTCCTCCTGGAAGTTCATATACTAAATCAAAAGTAAAGTTTTGGACTCTTATTTCGGACACATTTTTTTTACCATTGTAATGACTATATGTTCCTTAATATTATTTCTGATTCCAATAAAACATTGATAAACATCCATAATTCATAATCGCACTATTGCAAACAAATGTAAACAATATAGAAAAGTAAAGGTGTGGCACATTTAGGAAATTAGCATTTTCATCTAGCAAACATTTATCATAAAACTACATGTGCCAGTGGATTAATGTTAACCACCTATAAATGTCATATACACATGCAATTTAATTTACTAACACATCTGTATCAAAGAAATCACACACCCAGCTCTTTCATAATTCACAGTTAATGCCAGTGTTCTGGTGAAGCAAAGTGGGATTTTGCAATTTCATCCAAAGATGAAATTTTTATATTTTCTTTGCTTAAGTGCAAATTGTTCTGAATTATTCAGGCTTTAAATGTACTTGCGTTGTTATGGTTTTTCTGGTATCAACAGCAGAACAAACAAAATTTCAGAGCACAAGTTCCCCTAAGCCTCAGCATGTCAGTTTAAGAAAATTCGAGCAAGGCATTGAAATATTCCAGGGAAGAGCTTAGTTTATTTCAGTTCACTGTTACGGATTCTGAAACTTTATAAATTATGTTTGAGAAATTTAGGAAGACAGACTTTAGGAATAATGCATGAACTGTAAAGTGTATGACTAATACATGGGTTGAACAGGCATGCAGAGGACATGGGCTTTAAGTTCTAAGATGCTCTTTTCAAAGATTTGTCTTAAAACCTTAACAGTATGCCTTCAAAGAGTGCCACAGTGCTGCTGTATAACAATGTTCAAGCCTAAAGGAGAGTGAGAGCATTTATTTAGAGTCTTTCTCAGTCTGGATGTGTGCATTTAAGCCGTCAGACGCATCAGTCTTCACAGACAGCGCAACTAATTGCTTGTCAGCGTTCCACCCCACGATATCTTATGGAAGTATCTGATGGTTGTTGCTACGTGCACGAAATGAAGACGAGAAAGGTGGCCAGTCCAGTGTAAACAAGATCACAAGATCAAACCAGATAATACAAATATAACTGAGGGTGACAACTTCCACGCCAGTTGCTTTAGGCTCCTTTGTGTATTCATGTATTCAATATATGATTATAAGATAAATTGTGAAGGCTAGAAAGCCATAGTGTTATACTGAAAATGGCTTTATTCAGTTTTTTGTTTGTCTTTAGACCTGCTAGCACGTGTTTCTAAGAATTTAATGGTGCCCAGAGGATGAATCCTACTGACAGTAATGATCTCCTGACCTTTCTGTAGCGCCACTACGACACATTTTTGGTTTCATCTCAGCAACTATTGGCTAGATTGCAATTAACTTTGGGTGTACAAATTCATGTCCCCCTCAGGATTAACTGTAATGACTTTGGTACTACTAAACCTTTCATCTAGATTAACAGAAAACTGTTTAAGACTTGCATTCCTAGCATTGAGGGGCAGACTTCATAAATTCAAAACACCCATTTTTGATCGTAGATCGTAATTTATACACACTTCCAGTGTACTGAACAGAAATGAGTATGACAGCAAATAACACCACTGGGCCATAAACAACTGATTACAATCCACTCGTAAATACAAACAAAACTGGAGATACAGATCAAGCTCTTACTCTGGCCACAAGGGATAAGGAGGCTGGAGTCTCATAGCAAACTGCAGAGGACGTCCCAGAGGACACGAGGAACAGTGTTGTGATGTGATGTGATGATCAAGTTTGAGTGGAGTAATGGAAAAATGCTCCTAGCCATTACATGGAAGTAATTTTACTGCAGATACTGTAAATTAATCTCATTGCTCTTGTCAACAGCCACTTAATAGAAGGTCACTGAATCCTTCACTTATGTATTATTGTAATGTTATTTTGTTCAAGCTTGAAAGTTTGATGTCAGATACTTTTTTACTAGAAGAGTAATAAAAGACAAATTTGTTTTTCCCCTACTGTTCACGTATACATATATATATAAATATATATATATATATTTTTTAGAAAGAATAGAATTTGCAAACCAAATCATGGACTAAGAAAGTATGGGCACCTCCCCCCTTTCAACAATCCTGAAAAGCAGTGGAATGTGGGGTGCATTGTGGGTCACTGATGCTCCCTGTAGTACCACTGAATCCATACAGGAGCCCACAATAGGCCCTATAGATTGCAACCTAGCAACTGCTTCATTACAATTCCCAGGATTTGGGGAGTTCCAAGGAATTTCACAGCTTTTTCCCCACTTTGGTTTACAAAGAGATGACTGTTGGGAGAAGAACTGAGCTGAGAAACACGACAGCTGCCGAACATTTAACACAAACACTAAGACCTTCTCCCACTTTTTTTGGATATCAAATCGGGAAATAAAATCGCTAAAAAAAATTATGTTTCACTGTATGTACAGTTATTATTAGAAGGAATTACATGTTTTGCCAGTTTAACAGCAGATTCTTACAATGTTCCATTACATGTGCAGTTTTAATATCTGTTGCTAAACTAGTCTCTCTCCCTGTGAGTGGTGTTTTCGGTCTGCGGTCTGTCAACCTCATGGCCAAACAGGGAGGACAGAGTGACTCCCATGGGTAGAAAGGCTCAAACCTCCAGAGTGAACTGGCACGTCTCATCATTAGTCAGCAGGAGTGCGTTTGAGAGAGCAATTACCTCGACAGACACCATGGCTGATGACCTTGGCCTAGATCAGAAATGGGGGGGAATTAATATTTGTGCACACTGACTGTGTTGCTGTATGTGTACAAAAGACATAGAAGAATACGACATAGATAAAAAACTAGGGCTGCACGATTTGGGAAAAAAGTCATATTGCGATATGCAATTTTGGTATGATAAAGGGCACTTGCTTGCAAAATTACAGTAAACACAGTTTACTTCAAACTATAGAAGAATTTACACATTTTCAGATCTGCTGTTTAATTTTCAGTCACTAAGGATGTTAAATTAACATAAATCACAGAGATGCAGGTTCATCATTAGGTCCTTGCATTTTTTACTGTCAGTAGAGTTTTTGATAAACTGTGGAAGATTTAATTTGATAGTGAGACCAGACTCTGTCACAATATTATGTTAAGAACAGTAAAGAGCATCTTATAATATTACTGCTCCTACACAGACCTCATTGATGATCATTAGATCAACATGAGGCAAACATCACTTTTTACTCATATATTCGTCATATTCTTTACTCATTTTAAACAGCTGATTTTGAGTTTATAATAATAATATATCATAACTGAATCTGCTAATTACAAATAACATATTAGTAACTATGACAACAGAGGTAAATAACAGGCAAATTATACTTATTTGACAAAACAAAGGTTTGTCCCGCCCCTCTCTGCCTGTGATTGGCTAAATGTTCTTGCCAAAGCCAATCACCTCTCACTGTGCAAACTACAGGGAGCTGAACTCCTCTTTATAAGAAATTGTCAAAAACATTTTACGGGGGTGTTCTCTATAATTTTTTATTTATGGCATGGATTTATGTTTTTCTGTATCTTCATCATCATGTATCCAATTTAAAATAAGTCTGTGAATGATGTTTGATTCAACTCTGATTTATAAAGTTACCTGCATGGAGAGAAGGATGTGAGAGAACTTTTCTTTCTGCTGTTAATGACTGTGTCCTGCTGCTATAATACTGTGAAGTTTGGTTTTGGTTTTGGAGGTATGTTAATAAAAGTAAAGGTCTCCACGCTTCACTGCTGCTGCAGTTCACACAGCAACGGTTACTTCTCATGTTTCCTTATTCTTATTTTTATGAATACCTATAGTGATAAATACATTATGGTTTCTACGTCTGACCACAACAACGTAGAAAATAAAGTTAGTTCCCATGTGAGCGATGTTATAGTCGCACACTGACCAATAAAGGCAGAGAACATTGTCATGCGTTTTACACATAACAGCGGATCAGGTGGATGGAGAAGTGAGAATGCGCTGTTCAGACTGAACAAGTAGATCCACACCGTGTACCTGTGTATACCCTGGACTACACCACTGGGTGTGACACACATACATGTGTTATCATGTTTTGTTTTATTCGGCTTGCAAGTTGTTATTTTTAGGTTATTTTTACCACCATGTGAGCCCTATAAGAAACAAAAATAAAAAGCACATTGAGATGCTGTCCTGTGCTCATCTATGCCTACGTCAGTGGCTTCTACCTCGTGCAGATATTAAGGATCATACTCCAGTGAGCAGCAGGAGTCTGGTCCTGTGGGAGAAAAGGTGCTGACAGAAAACAGTCCACTTAAAGAGCTGGTTTAGCAGTGCATCCTGATGACAGCAGGGTTACAATCTGGAAGAGGGTAGATTTAGCTGTGCTCTTATTATGAAAAACATATTTTTTCAAGAAGACTTTGGAGCACATTTGATTGGACTTTAATATCTGGCTTTCTAAAATTGTGAAACACAGATGAGCGACTGCAGCTGACATCAATACTGCACCAACAGCATCTACAGCTGTGACTTTTCTAGGTAAATAACTTGCATAACTTAACACTGTGAGTAATAGTGGCTCTTAATCATAATCTGTTGTAATACATTTGCACAAAAGCACGGAAATAATCAAACCCACAGATTCTGGGCACCCATTATGATAGACCATGGGATTCACTTGGTTGATCATAGTAAAGTGGCAATTTCAGGACGAAAAGCTGCAATGGATGAAAGCTGTGATGTTAACGTGATGCAGGATGAGTCAACCCATACCTCTGGAGACGAATCAACAACACTTGATGCAGGCTTGTCGGAGGAAACAGCTAAGCTCTGCTGCAGGCCCAGGCAGGCACTCCGTGAGTGTCTGCGCCCTTGCAGTGAGAATGAATCCACGCCTGAGTGACTTGCTGACAGGCTCAGTGAAAGGACAGCAAGTCCCCTAGCACTGATGGCAGCTACTCAGGGTTAGTCACATTGTCACATAGTCACACGTAGGAAATACAAGGGAAAAACTTGAGCATACCAATCACTCACTCTCAATAACATACGGGCAGAAGGTGCACTAAGAGGTGAAGTTATTATTTACATTATTTCATAACTTACAAAAACCCAAATCCAAAGTAGTGTCACACCATTATCATCTGAGTCATAATCTCATCTGTGCTTCAGACAAAAACACTCAGATGGGCTTCAACATGTTTTTAAAAAGAGGAATAAAGCAGACATGTTCTAACGTCTAGAGATGGAGAAACATCAGAACTACACGTAAACCTGCAGTCTTAAGACAGCTGTAATCTGACGTGGCTTTCTAGAGCTTTTAAATTGTCACATACCATTTAGTTCTTCATTGGTTGTTTGGATATCATTTAGTATTCATATATACAAGCTTCCAATAAATACATCATTTTGGCTACAGTTATTTTATCCATATTGGTTCTGGTACATTTTTTTTTACAGATCAATCAAAATTCAGCATAAACTTGGTGACTAAATATACACAGACAGGCAGATACAGTTAGCCAGTGGGGCAGCAGAGCATCCTGTAGCAAAGGTTAACACAGGGAGCACAGTTATACAGAGATGCTGAGGTTGTTCTGTCTAGTGCAACAGTCAAAGAAAAGCAGCGGTCAGAGTAATAGGATTACTTGGACGAATGCTGTAAGACCCTTAAATCCCCTTAGTAGTCAGTGTGGGGTGGGGGCAACCACCACAGATCTACTGTATATACATCACAGACATACAGTACAAACACAGTTACAAGGTTTATGCTATGCTATGGTATAGTCAGCATGACAACCTGTAGCTAGAATAGGAGCAGATTCTGCCCATTGAAGGTTTTTGTTTAATTCATCAGTGCCAAGGCACTCAAGTTCAAAAACAATGTAGATTAATTTATCCAGTAATCCTCTAGTAATCTTTGTCCATCTAGTAATCTTTTTTTCTGACAAATTAAAACTCAAACTCATCATAAACTGAATATACATGAGTTATGTAGGTCTGCTTACTGTAGGTCTGATAAAACAGGATCTTTGAAGGCCTCAAGTCTGGGTTATTGTTACAGTTATTTTACACAGCCATACAATAAATCAGAAAATATCTGGCAGAATACTGAACCATGAAGAGTGGTAGCTTTCCAAACGTCCTATATAAAGTAAGGAAAAATAGAGAGTAGAAGATTGTCCTTTTCATTTTAAGCACTTTTATAAATGATCTAAAGATAGAATATGTTAGGGTAGGCTTGTGTGTATAATTAACCTGAGCAGCATCACAAAGGGAAAACACTACTATACTGTAGAGTCTACGGCTGTCATGAAATATGTACATGATGTGAGGGAACCAGGGAGAATAACAAAAGGCAAAGAAAACAATGTTAGGTTTAGAGCCAAATGCTTAACCATGTAAACCCTGTTTTTGAGGGGTAAACATGGGGTATGAATCAGGGGCACCATCTGTGCCCTCACATGTAAACATGACTCAAACAGCCCCTCAGAAGAGGCTTTAAGAGTGTGTGAAAGCTTTCATACAACTCAGTCATGAGTAGCTTAAATTTGTGTCTGAGGGGACTGTGTCTGAGCTCCTCATGCAACCCACTACACCGGCAATTCATCTGACAGCAGAAGGTTGGGAAAAGTGTGCCACCACATGGCTCTGATTGATGACAGTCAGTTCTAATCTACTTACTGTCTGTCTATACTTGTTTCACCCTCAACTGCTTTTTTATGCTTATTAAAAGTAAACATGAATTTAAATCTAAGGAAAATGTTAAAATCATGGTACATTTCAGAGTGTATCATGTGGATTAGATTTCGCCTGCATTCATTTAATTAAATGTATCAAGTAGCTAATTTAGCATTTCCAGTTGGTGGTCCTCACTGAGGCTCTGTGAGTACACCACAGCTGATTAGAATCAAACGCTCTCAAAAAACCGAATGTATTTTGTGCAGCATCAAATGATATTCTGGAGATAAGCAGTTTCCAGTATGTAGAGTGATAATCAAGATGATTATTGTATTATCTTTGTGATATTACCCAGAGACCGGACCCAGAGGTCCTACTTGGATG
The DNA here is from genome assembly GCA_032353495.1 of Ctenopoma kingsleyae. Classification (NCBI taxonomy): domain Eukaryota; kingdom Metazoa; phylum Chordata; class Actinopteri; order Anabantiformes; family Anabantidae; genus Ctenopoma; species Ctenopoma kingsleyae. The sequence continues at coordinate 5,063,545 of JAUBNQ010000004.1, read as the reverse complement.
AGTAATGAAACATTTCAAACCCAACATGAAAGAAGTTCAGTTGCCATTACTCAACTTCCCCATTTGAGCTGGAATAATAGAGCCAGGATAATGTTGGGAAATCACACTTACTCATGCACATGTACTTGTTTGATGTACATGGTGTATGGAAACGGTGTCAATAAGGCAGAAAGAAAAGTAAGAGATCTGAGAAGTTCAGGCTGCCACAGCTCCCAAACACACACTGACAGAAAGCAGGAAATCAGACCAGTCAAAGGCAAAGACTACACTGGAATCCAATTGAGATCACATTATTCAAAGGAAGCCCAAGACAACATGAAAAAAAAGTACAGAGTCCGGGAAATTGAGATTCTGCTCTAAAAATATGCTAATGCCTCCAGTGCATACGATTAGACAGCTTACAGGCTGTTTCCTCTCTCATTATCCATTCAGCTTTTCTGCCCTGATGGGTTGATGCAAGTGAAGATAACAATGAATGCAGCAAAACAGTTTCTCAAACTTTCACTGCAGAGCAGTGTGTTATATAAACAGTACTTAATTAAATCACACAGCACAAAAGCTCTGCTCCCTTTTCCATTTGATCAATAAATGAAAACAGATATTTGGTTCTGTTTAATGTATTAAAAAAAACTATGTTGTCTAAGTGACAGACATTAATGACTGGGCAGAGTTGACAGGCATGGACATGGCCTTCTATGAGATGACGCCGTTAATCTGAGTGACAGTGACATTAGCTGTGTCATTTGGACAGCAGAGAATATATCTTGTTAGTCGATGGCAGCGTTAAAGCAGTCCTCAGGATGAGCAACAGCAGTTTGCTCACATCATTTACTCAATTACAGGATAACAAGGAGAAACCATTGTGTTCTCAGCGGATTAAAGCACAAAACACAATCCCATTGACAAGTTTTGGATTGTCAACCATCTGTGAAACACAGATCAGACTTACTCAACAGATAAAATCACAGTATTAGCAACAACAGAAAGACAAAATCTCAATTTCTAGATGTAGAGTGGGTTGTATTGCAGGGTCCATGTATTCAGTAAACTTTCCCTCACTGAAGAAACACTCTGTGACATATTTTGATCAAACTGTGGAGAAATAAAATAAACATAAATACTATAATCTTTTTGTCCTCAAACATAATGAAAATAACTGTGTCTAAAAGTGTACAGGGGAATGCAAAATAATAGTATAGTTTAGTATAAAGACACTACTGGCTTAGGTATTTGAATAACCAAGTTAATGACATGTATGTGTCTGTACACTAAACTGAGTCGATGAGTGATTGATGAGCTAGAGGTCAGGGGATCACTAATGTCAGTATATTTCATCCTCTGGTACCTTAATGTCTGCACAAAAATGTCATGTTTGACATTCTTCAGTGTGGATCAGAATGGTGGACTGACACTGATATAGACATCCATACAGACATGCTTCTAGGTAAACTACAGCCCACATCCGTGTCGCCCACTGGAATTTCATTTCATTTTATATTTGTAAAAGAAACTAAAGATGTAATAGAAAGTGTTATAGGCTAGCAGTTAATTGCTGAGTGTTAGTGGTGCTGCTAGGCTTATTTTCTTTTCTCTTTAACTCTGTATATTTAATTAAACTACAGAATTACACAGAATTGCATTATATGATTACTCCCCCTTTTTCAGTGACTCAGTTTGGTTACCTTTAAATGTGAATATGTTTAAATTAATTTGAGTCTCTAATGTTTGCAGTAACTGTCCACTACCTCCTACCTGTGTGCCTCACTTACAATCCCCAGTTGGATGACTACCTGCATCTAGGAGCATGCTAACAACACAACAAACACATCCAAGTCAGTTCAAGTTGAGGGGTCAGCTTACATATGGCATTAGTTCTCAAATGACATTTTTGTGGTCTCTATATATCAAAAACATGAATCGTAATAAATAACTCCAACGTTGACTAAGAAGATGTTGGCAATTTAATATCAACATGTGTTTTTAAATCCCAAGCGATTAAACCTACACAGAGCTGAGAAAAAGAAAGGAAGAATGCAGAATAAGTTTAGCTACAATGAAAGCAAGATGGAGGTAGTGAAACAAAAAGAGAATCAGAGTGCGGGGGAGGTTGAACGATAAGAGCGGGAGAATGAGACCTTGAGGCTTTCTATGTAGTGCGCTGGAACAAGATGAGAGAAATGAGATGGCACACACACACACACACACACACACACACACACACACACACACACACACA
>JAUBNQ010000004.1:5041917-5060256 GCA_032353495.1 Ctenopoma kingsleyae | reverse complement strand
CCGATAATATCGGACATCCCTACTTGTGTGGCATGTGAAGCATTGACCTCATGCAGCAAGGAGAACATGCAGATCATGACACTTCCTGTCTGTCTACAAAAACTCTTTGAAAGCAAAAATACATTTAGACTAAGGGTGTAGAGCCATACCAGAAGTTCTTTGAGATGTACTTAAACACAGCGATGATATGAACTAAATGTTTGCCAGGTGTGGTCAAAATGTCATATACATGAAATTGATATTAAATTAAAGAGCTTAAATGTGTGATTCATTATTTCTTGTTAATAGTTTTGCAAGTCAGTATTATTAATTGGGCAAATAAAAAATTTGTACTGTGATATAACAACCAAATTATATCAGAAGTCTAATTGCTTGGTTATTGAGGAAAATGCACAGATTTCTGATCATTTTGAACTGTGTATTTCTCAAGTCATACAATCAAATTAGCAGAAAACATACAAAAACTATTTCTACTGTAGATACTAGTATTTGTAAGCTGCTATTATCACATGAACAAACATCTAAATCTTCAAAGGCTTTTTATGTGGACTGTTGACTGAACTATCATCAATAAAGTGAATTCAAACATTAGAATTAACATTAACATTACTTATGTGTGTGTTTAGAGAAAACTAAATTCAACTTAAATTGTCAAGTTAAATTTAAGTTTAACAATAGCAAAGAAGGAGTAGTTTACAGAAACAAACGGGGGGTTTATGATTGGTCACTCACACTTCTTTTGGCTTCTGATTGGTCAGCTTAAGATGCTGCTGCGCTCCCCACACACAATGAACACGGGCAGTGAAGCAGGAGAAAACGTTCACTGACAAATTTTACTGACTTTTCTCTTGGAAAATAGCTAATCTCTGGCCAAAAAGTTACTAGATTTGTTGCTAGTTGCTTTTGCAAAAAAAAGTCACTAAAAGGGTCCAGAAACACACAACTACACCGGCAACACTGCACACCACAAAGTCATGTACACCATATGCAAACTCCAGAGCCTAAGCAGAAACTGACTGGTCACCTCTTTGTTGAGGACGTACTGTAGATAATGAGTAAACTGAACACTAACAGAGAATACGTTGTCATGTTCACGCACACATATTTATTTAATGAGTCCTGTTCAGTCTGTTGACTTTTGTTTGTTTGTACATGAGACTACCTACAGAAGGCTTTGCAACAGGCAGTAGCAAATATAACAGGCATACTTCAGTTCAGACGAGTTTCTGAATATGACTTCCACTGCAACGCTTGCACAGTAATGGAACCTTCAACCATGATCAATGTGTATGATATTTGAATTTTAACCTTGTATGTCACTTTTTCTCAAAAGTGACTAGATCTGTGCTGCATTAATTCTTGAAAACAAAATGCAAATACTTCATTAACAATGAATACAGAAAATCTAAAAGCCTATTAACCTAACTCTAAGAGGAAACGATGCCTTCAGGCTGTGAAGCAAGATTGACTCCATGGCTGGTGGGGCTTGTTTTGCTCGAGCGTGAGGAAATCGGAGTATAAGACTTGACTAATTGTGGAACTGAAAGACATGGCATTGCCTTAGGGTAGATGAAGAAGCAGAGGCCTGTGTGATTGTGTATGCATGTGACATGATGTAGTGGAAGCAGGGACAGCTCACCACCTGTCTGTCCATCCATGTGAGCAAAGACCTGCTGTCTCTTGAGTAAGTGACTTAACTACCCCATACACCAATGTAGAAAAAAGCAAGAGCAAAGCAGAAAGTACAGAAAAATAAAATAAGGAATAAAAATGCACAATTAAACATGAACTCAAGGGCATATCTGTAACCACATGTACATTTTAAAGTTTAAAGCATGAGGAGAAAAACATAACACTGTGGAGATGTTTTAGTGGTTCAGAGGTCTGCTGGTTAAGTGTTTCTTAGAGAGTATGGTCGTCAGCTCCCTTCCAATGTGAATTATGAGGTTTTACAATAAACTTACTGAGGACTTGATCACACTAGTGTGTAAATGAGAAAAACAACAAATTACAATTAGGAGTCACCTTAATTAGTGGATCTGCTCATGAGGATTATTGAGAAGAATTAATTTGTGTTTGCAGCCTTTTCAACTTTGTTAAGTTTGAGACACAAAATTGACACTAGACACTACTGACAAATGCATTACAAAAACTCAATTTGAAGACAGAAACAGTTTGAGATAATGTTGCAATGGGCAACATGCAGCAATACAAAAAAACTGCATTAATGTGACACATAAGATTTATTCTCTGTCAGTGGGAGACCTGGGCCTGCCAATACCAACAGCAGACAGAAATAAACTGTTGTGGCCCAATGATTTGGTCCTGATGGCATGCAGAAGCACTTATTTTGCAAATGGATATCAGATGAATTTTACTGTATCATTTTCCATTTTGTAAATTTGTAAGTACTGTTCTTGGATTGGGACTTTCTGTTGAAATTGACTGTTAATTAAGAAAAGCTGAGGTGGGGGGGGGGGGGGGGGGGGGGGACCCCCCCCCCCCCCCCCCTTTCTCAGAGTTTGGTTAAACAAAGGGTAGCTGCACCCTTTCAAAACTGAGATTGCATCTAATCCAGTACACATATAGGTCACCCACTATGCTCTTGTACATCTGCCATTAGGCTAGGATGAATACAAAGTGAAAACAATGCTACCCATTATGTGTCATGTCTCACTAAATACAGATTATCCCATATTCACAAATGCAGGTGCACAAAGGACAAACCAGACTAAGCAACCCCACTTTGCTACAGATCTGTAACCCCCCTGGAGTTAAGCCGTGCTCTCATAACTCCCAGCTTTCTGGGACATGAGTGTGCAACTGTTACGCTAACATTCACCGATATTTAAGAATTGTTTATGATGGGTTCTTACTCCTGAACAGTCATCCATTGTGTTGTTTTACCATCATCTATGTTTAATCTAACTTAAAGTTTAGTCTGAGAGTGAAATGCCTCCTTTGTGCATTACACACTTGTATGATCATACTACTGTATAAGTGATGTTGCCCTGTAATGTGTGTGTGTCTTGTGTGCCCTGCAGCCTTTGGACATGGCTAAGCTTTTGTTATGACTATAGCTGCCAAAAATCTGACCATAAAGATTGGCGTGAAAGAAAGAAACCGTCAGATCAAATCACTGCTGCCACAATGTTGTATGAATGAGTGACAGGTCGTCATTTGAGCATGGAGAAATGAAACAAGACGGTTAATTAACAAACATGCTTTGCAACACGGGTGCCTTAATCTTGCTTGATTATTTGGCAGTTGTAAAAATCTCATGGGTTTTTGTTGACAGACTCCTCAGTCCCAGACCAGTGTTGTTGCCAGCAGCAAGTGTTTAAATCTTTTAAAACAGTTTGAGTAAGATCTAAAGTACAGTGACATAAAAGGATGCTGAACTAAAATAAACTAAAATAATGTAAATATGTATGTCGCATTCTGTGAAAGGTTTTGCCGCTACATCCCTCTCAGCAAACATCTGCTCCTGACTGAGTCATGACAGTTGAGTGAGCTCTCAGAAGACTCACACAGACTCGACGGACCCTTACTCAAACGGCAGGAACCAGGACAACGAAGTTTTCCTTCTTTGTCTCAGAGTAGACAGAGATCTTCTTTACGAGAAGTTTTCAGACAAACATAGGCACAAATGCAGTGAAAATTGAGCCATGAAATTTCCAGGGAGACTTTTGGCAGCCTGAGGAACGAGGCTGCATCCTGATGGACATGCGAGGGAGGCTTAAAATCCCATTAGAGCCGATCAAAATTCATAGGGAGGCATGCATAGCTTGCCCTCAGCCTAAAAATCTATTCCTGTCAGCACTGAGTAGATGGCAAGAGATGGGCTAAATTGAGAGAGTCTATTTTGGTAGGAGAGTGAGGGGATTGAAGGAAAACAACAGTGGAGGGAGGGGAGCTGGAAATGAGGGAGTAAGAGAGAGGGGAATGACAGAAACATAGACACGGGTGAGGTGGACAGAATAGCCTTAGCTTGTTTTGCTTTTGTAGAGAGACAGTGGCCTCTGTAAATAGAGCGTGTTTGTTTCCCAATGAAATTCCAGTATATAAATGTGTTCTTTTCTGAGGCAGTGAGCTGTGGCTGACTAAACCAAAACTCTTCATGTGGATGCAGCAGTACCAGCTTTTGTCAGCCTCGTTAATCAACTGGGGAGGTCGTTAAGATGCAACGGGACTTTCTATTATGGAGCACACACACATTCGTACATACAAACGTGTGTGTGAGCACACTTGCTGGGGTCGTTTCTATGCCACTGGTCAAACTGAATGAAACAAATTCTTATAAACCAGCACAGTAGGATCAGTCAGCCATAATGGGAGGAGGTTTAACAAAAAGCTACTCTGAAAAGATCCACAGGACACAAAATTATGTCTTTTTACTTCCTCGCTGTGGGAATGGCAGGTGTGTGTGTGTGTGTTTGGAAATCGGCAGAATACTTGACTTAACTAGCTCTGTCAAACCCACATTCACTGTTTGCTCAAGAATGATCAGGGTTGTGTTATCCCACCCACCCCCCCGCATGTTTGCTCATGTTTTCTCACATCGACTGAGACGAAAGAAATTAGCCAAGGGAGATGAAATGGCTACAGCTCTGCCAGTCTCCATGCAAAGCCTCTCCATTCCAGGACTTCCTCCCATGTTTTTCTCCCACTGCCATCAGTTCATTCCTCACACTCTTTAATCACACTCAACTCTGCAGAGTCTGTTGCCTAAGGGGTTGTGGTCTTAAATTAAAGACAAGGCCTTTGCTTTTTGTGAAAAGACATGAGAGGAAGTCAGGAAGGCCAGTCAATATTCATCTACACAAAGCTAATTACATTTGACTTGGAAACCATTTCTAAATGCTAGCGTCTGCCCTCTAAAGCACTTGTGTTTGCATTCACAAAGCGTAGGCACAGTGTGAGAGGGTTCACCCAAAAAAGAAGCAGTTGGCACAAAAATACAGTCTGTACTTCAGCATGTGTTTGAAACCAGAGGCAGCACAAACAGCAGGACCATTAGCCATTCTATAATATGTACTTTAAAACGGTCAAAGAATACATAATCTAACAAGTTACAATCTTCTGCCAGAAATGAAAAGCTGAATAAAACAATGACAGAAACCCTTGCTCAATTCAACATAATCTGCTACAGCCTCACTTGGTCTGGTATGAACAGTAGATTATGATGGCTAATATTACTCAGCTTTCATTAGCAACCTTTACATTATTGCTGTGTGAAGGCACTACTAAGATAGTTATTTGACTTTCTGACATTCTCTGACTAGTGCTACACTATATTTAGTGTCATAGATCAGGAGGAGTGTAACAATGCTCCTAATCCGTGGTTTGGTTAAGACCTCGCTTTTTGAGCCATGCTTCTGTTCAAGCATTCTTTTTTTATTTTGTTTTTCTGTTTTTGTTTTTATAGGGGTTTTACAGGGAACTTTCGAAACACGGATGGCCTACGCTTTGTACTGTCCCTGAATGCAACACACCACAGCAGCTGCTGACAGGCAGCTCACACTACGCCAGACACAATTTTAATATAAAGCAAAGAGATTCATCCACAACAAAACAAATTGCTAGGAAAGTTTCAGTAAGATATTTAAAAACAGCATCCTCCTCCATTTATAAATTTCAAAAGAGTTATAACTATAACACACTAAATCATTCATCATCAATTCAAACTTTTCTGGAATTCAAGGTAAAGTACACAGTGCATGTCCATCATGTATGAATCTGAATCCAAATCCATATGAGCACATATTCAGACATATTAGTGAATGTATCTCTAGACAGGAAAAAGGTAGAAATTGATGCTGGTAAACAGATCTCCAGTTGCTGTAAAACAACTTATGTATTATTTTCACATTTTTCTTTCAGTCAAAATCTTTGCCTGCCTGAACCTATTTCCTGTCTCCCCCTGCTGTGTATCACGCAGATGATCATTACTTTACAACACTATTGATTGCTTTGGGAATCACAGGAAATACAGTTAACCCATTCACACAGATTCATAAAAAGTCTGCCTTTGGCTCTGCTCTGTGGACCTAATTTTGTTTAAGATACCGTTAATAGCAAGGTTCCTCTGATTCCAACCCACCCACAAACCCACTTTTTAAACACTACAGAAATCAAAACAAAGTAAGAATCCCGATGAAGAACATGGAAGATTCTCTAAAATATTATAAAAGTTTGGATGTTGTGCCAAAAACCTCATACATTTTTTAGAGGATAAATGCACATTATGGCTTTTTAGTAGCTCAAAATATAAAATCACACATTGCTGCATATTCACTCAGCAAGGGGTAAGAGCCTTGTCATGTCTGAACCTAGCTGGTCTAGTGAGTCCCACTTGGCTTACAGAAGCTCCTATATGGTTCTCTATAAGCTTCTGTGGGACAGACTGACTGTGACAAGTAACTTCACTGTGAAAATTAGAAAACTAATAAGATTTTTATAAAAGGTTGATTTAAGAAGTTCAACAAAGTGTAATTATAAACTACAGACTGGTGTTCAGCAACACCATGCACACACACACTGTGCCCTTCAAAGCTCACAAACACATTTAGATAGGGTAAACTACTATTCTGCAAAGAATCCACCTCTCATATTGCTTTCTACATTCACTAGATTCTCAATATAAATGTTACCCAACAGCGGCACGCTCTTTGTAGTGTGTGTGACATTATACATGACATACATGTGACAGAGTTTCTGCCTTCCATCATGGAACAATCACCATAGGACAGAGGATGTATGCGTATGCTTTTGGTCTGAAACACAGTGGATGTTGTGTTTTCGTCTTACCCTGATTCTCCTCATTGCTGCCACAATCTCCATCCGACTGTTGGGCCGAGGCACGTCAAGACTCCCCACGTACTGTAGTAAACAGTCACACACACACGAGAAGAATATCAGAGTCTGAGATCTTGTAATTCTACAGTAAATCTCACTATGCTGTGTGACAGATACCTGCACTGAACGTGCAGCATTTACTCAAGTGCCAAATAATAAACAGTGGCTCGTGAAGTGGACCCCAAGGACGGTAAACTATTATTTATAAGAATTTTTTACTTTTATCAAGGCAAAAACATGCTGTCTACAATACAATTTTTGATAATGCCCATGGAAAAACATTTGGAGAGTTTACTTTTAGGTAAAACCAAAATATTTTTAAACTTGGCAACCAACGCATTTCAAAAATGTGTTTATTTTGTAAAGTATGCCTTATTAATGAGGTCTTTGTGGCTTGCTTATAATTTTTAATTTGCAGCTTTGTAATTAAGAATCTCTGAGGGCCACGTTGTTTTTGTTGTCATTGTTGTTATTGTTGTTATTGTTGTTTTGATTATTATAAATGGCTTGTGAGCATAAAATGAACAAGTAACACTGATAATATTTTTGGCTTTTATTAATTTGCAGTGATGCAATATCCTGATTTACATGTATTTATTCTGAATCTAATTGTTTTTACAATATGTATGATATGTAGATGCTGTTACTGTACTTGTGTAATGATAGATGTTTGTTTATGTGTCCACCTTACAAGCGTGTTGTATAAGCACACAAAGAAATATACCATGTATTCGTAACATGACTTTGTTCACAATACACAATGGAACAAGTTACACACTGGAGTGTGTGAATTAGCTTAAATGTTTGACTGAAAACTGACACAAAACTGATATGCAAATATTCAAATATGTTTAAATTAATGGTTTGAGACATTGTCCGAGCAAAATATTTGCAGGTTTCAGCTTCTGAAATATGAGGACATTCTGTTTTTGTCTTTGTTTTACATCATTGTGACAATAGATGAGACACTGTGATGGATCTCTTTACTACATAAAATGAATGTTTAATCAAGAAAATAATCAGCAGTAGTTAAAATAGCAGAGCTGCAACCCTAGTGTGTATGCAGTTACTAAAATTAAATACTGTCCAGCTGCTGCCCTAGAGGTTAATAATTCAAAGTCTTGGGAAAACCTGAAAATACACTCAGAGCAAATTCAGTTTTGAGCATCAAAAATATGAACAAGCTTTTAATTATTCAACCAAAGTGTAAGTATTGACATATTTTTCATATTTTGCAACTAAACTGTGATTCTATAACTCCCTTAAACCATATCAAACCACATGTGCGTGTGTGTGTGTGTGTGCGTGTGTGCGTGTGTGTGTTTAAGGACCATGTGTTCAAACTTCACGATGAACCCCAGCAGAAAGGATCCGGTGCACCTGCCACTCCGCTCCAAGACAACACCACATACAGTACAGCACGACTCTAGATACTGTGTGACTTAAAAGTGTCAGAATTAGAAGGAAATTGATTTCACCTTAGCTTGGAAATAAATCCCATGCTGATAAGCCTCCTCGTTGTGAAGTGGCACCCTCGAGTCCGCCACATCATCCACAAGGTTGTACCTGTTCCTCGCGGGCATCGCCGGCTCCAACTACACACTAAACACCGTTTAACAAATCAACACGCAAACGTCGACTGCGTTAGAAACGCCACAATCCCATGTGCGTGAACTGCGCGGCTCCAAGTGCGAGTTCGCCGTGGGAACGCAGTCCATTGTTGTTGCTGCGTCCTCAACAGGGACAGATTTGAGCGCCTGTTTCCCCGTTTCACCGAGACACTTCTGCTTCACCGAGGATTTCCTTCCAAATTCCAGATACCCTTCACATAAAAACGCAGCAACGAACAAGATGTCCACAGGGGAAATCCAGCGTAAAGACGCGGCGGTTCTCCCCGCAGGTGATCTTGTTTGCCTGCTCACTGTGGGTATGTGTTTCTGTATCCCGTCTTGCGGGTGGCAACGCTGCACCCGTCTCTCTCCCTCCACAATGCACAAAGCAAGTCCCTCACTGGAGCAAAGTTCCCAGGCATGATGCAACCCGGAGCTGGGAGGAAATCTAGCAGACAGTTAGTCCTCCCCTCAGGAGACGGAACACTTGATAGGTTACGCGTTTTCCTGGGAACTGAAGGTGGACTGTCTGAGGGGAGAAATGAAACCCAAATTTCAACAATATGAGCCACAGCAGTCTACTCAGTTTCTGTGGTTCTAAAAAAAGGTTGTTGTATTTAACTTAGTACACAAACTGAAAACTAAATAAAAGTGAAAGTATATGCCTGAACAAGTAGACTACTCCACGCAGAAGTAGCACTTCTTTACTCAAGCTGAGGTACATGCTCTAAAAATGACTTAAAGTACAAACGTACTACTATATAATAAAATAATAAAGTATTAGTAATTAGTACTAAATTTGTTACAGTTGAATGTACTCCAAAGGTGATAAAAACATGAGGAATAATGTATTGATTATACTGCATTTTAATAAGCATCTTCCAATGAACTAAAACCGTCAGATACATTTAGTAGAGCAATAATGCACAATATCTCCTACAGAATTGCATTGGAGAAATATCAAAGAAACATAACAGAGTGTTTGCTGCTTGAAGAAAACTATATGAGTACTTCTGTAGGCTACCACCGTTATATTTGTCCATTCAGTAACCCTCCCTAAACTTAAAACTTAATTTTTATCTTCTAATCTGTATTATTTCTTATTGCCTCATGCAGTGATTCCACAGTAGGCCACAAGCTTGGGGCTATTTTTCTTAACATAAAAGACATCTTACAAGTTGTATTTTGCATTATAGAGCCAGGAAGCTGATCAAATGGCCAAGATTCATTACGCAAATCTAATTTGGGCATTTTCATCATCCTTGGCGTTTTCCCACAGGAACCCAATGGGTCTACTGGCAGATAACAAGAGTTCACACACTAAATAGCCTTTATTACTTGCATGATAAATCATTTTGATGTCTGCAACATAAGAGCTTTTTTTAGATGCTAAACTGCTGTTTACTGGTCTTAAAATGGAAACAATAATGTGATGATTCTTCTGTTGTAACATTCACCTCATTATTGCTGCCACTGCAGCTGGTGGTATTAAAATTAAACCAATAATACGCCTGCATCACAGATTCAGTTTCAATGAAAACAGTACTAGTAGTGATACATTAAATGGTAATTAAATACTGGATAATGAAATAATGCCATGGTGCCCTCTATTGGTTGCTCACTATAAATGACTGGTGTTAAAAAGAGATCTTCCATCTTTCCAAATGTCTTACAAGATAAATAATACATAATACAAGGAAACATCTTTATCTTCTACTTGACTATGTTGCACATGCGAGATGCACTTTTACTAAACAGATGAATTAAGACCTATTAATGTGAGAAAGGGGCCACAACTAAATCGCACTACTCTGCACTCATAGGGAAAAATATTAAGAATGAAAATAATAAGTTTTAAAGGGGAAAGAAAATGTCTTCACAGAGGGATAATGCTGACATAATGCAAGTTTAATTAAATTGTGAGAAGTGGTCATCCTTGAGTTTATTAATTAATTGAACAGGCATTAACCACCAGTGAAAATGACCTTTTTAATGACCTTTAATCTCCAAATATCCTATCTTAATGTGCAAGCTAAATATATGCATATGCTCTGAGAGTTAGATACCTCTCACATCTGCATGATAAATATGACACTACTGCAAGAGGATGGTTAATTTATATTTCTTTCTGTATTAATTTATATTTATTTTTGTATTAATTTATATTTATTATACCTTGCTTCATTAATAAATGATAAATGAAGGGTAAAAGTGATCATTTGTTGTTATGGGTGTTATTTGCTGCACTCTGAGCAGTTGCCAAGTCCCAGAATGCAAACAGGCTTCTTTCCCAAAATGTTAAACTAACACTAACACTTTAAATACACTCAATTATAATCTACATTTTCAAAAAAATTAATGTCAAAACAAAAGTTTCACTTTTCTGCAAATCAAATTTTGCATGGACACAAGGACAATTTACTCATACAGATTGATTAATGATGCCAAACAGAAATGGAAAACATGACTAATGATAAGACACTGATTGTCATTTATCTTTTAGCAGTGCCAAGGAAGAGATTCCCATCTGGTCTTATCAGCGTTATGTTTATATCTACTGTCGTGAAATCAGATGGTTCATAGTTTCACCATCTGATGAACAGACGATTACAGCTGCTACAAAAAAATAAATAAATATCAGAAAAGAACCAGCCTGTGATTATTCAGAATTCAATAGTATTTAAAGAAAACACCTTGAGCCTTTTTGTAGAACACAAAAGATTAATCACATATAGATTCTGGGACACGCAAAGAAACTGGGACAGCATCATTGCATGTGTCAAATTTCAACAAGCAAAAGAAATGTGTTCAAGTTGTATGCTCAGGTATTTTGAACATATAAATAAAGTGACACTAAACAAACTTTCAGCTACATTTGGCACAAGACAAATTTCCTTTGCATGTTGGATGTTTCTTTTGTGCCACTGTATATTTTATCTAAAATATGCAGTATGAAATGAATATGCAGTACAGACTGGAGTCAAATTAAAGTGAAAATCCTGACTACTTGACCCTTACAGTGAGGGGATCTGGTGGCTCAGTGGGGAATATTTTGCTGACATGGTTTGAGAAACTTGTCCCCAGGAGGAAGAGTCATTGCAAATCAGCAAAGATATTCTCATTTGGTGTTTTGATGATGGTGGTGGAGGGCACCATCTAACTCATCAGTGCAAAATCTCTCATAGGTGTTGACTTGGGTGGAGACTGTGCCCATGCACCATGCTCTATCATCACTCAGAAGAACCATATATTGATTTGCAGTGACTCTAAGGTGGTCAAATCCAAACCATGTCAGCAAGATGCCTTTCACAGGATATCAGATACACTTGATCCCCACTTTAGAGGTCAAACAATGACGGTTTGTCCTTTAATTTGGAACCCATCTATGCATACTATAGTTTTCTAATTGGCAACCTATACGTAGTGAAAATAGCATACAGAAAATAGAGGAATTATTTAAATGACATTATTTACTTAATTCTTCTTGCTGGAAAATAAACATTTCAGAATTATTTAAATCTAGTCGGAGTGCCAAGGCTAAGCCAAAAAGGGTCAAAGTTATAATTAAAGTTGGAGGACAAGTTGTGTCTTCTGTGGAAATATAAATAAATGTTTAATTTGAATACTTAAGGCAATTTTCTGCAGTAGCAACCAGTTCCAGTAATCGCAGATCTGGTTTTAAGAGCCATTCATGTCACAAAAACTGTTTCATGTTCAGAAGGAAAGAATATTGAAAACGACTCCCTCTGAAGTGGCTTAATCACAATGACAAAGACTGTGGGTCACGTTAGGCTGAATGCCAGTGAGCAGTATTTAAAAGATATCAAAGACATCATCACTTTGATATGTAGATTTGACTTGATATGCAAAGCTCCAAAGAGTCCAAATCAGTGCCCCACTCGCAGGTGGATTCGTTTTTGAAGACACGTTATTGAAAGTCTCCTATCACTAACATTTCTTTTTCTTATTGATGTTCAAAATAAAATACGTCAGTAGAGGGATGCTATTATAATTTGAGACATCACAGTTGTGAAGGATTTTTTTTCAACCCAAGTGTGATGCAGGAACCAGCAACCTCATGTATACAGAGAATCACCTCAGACGTGTGAAACAGAAAACATTTGTCCAGTTATAACAAATATTTGCACATTTACATATTCAAAACATGAGAACTCAACATCAGGGTAGTAGTAGTAGCAAGTTTGTTTAATTCACTAATTTGAAACGAGATCAGGATGCACATCACAACACACATTATACACATAAGACCTGCAGAATTAGTAAACACACGACTTTTGGTTGCATGTCACTCCAAATTCAACCAGAAACATAAAAAAGTGGATGAGTGGGCGTATACTGTGGAAACGGAAAGCAGTGTTTTTCACAGCCTTAAAACTGTAGTGTCTGACTGTAGCATATTGCTGGTGTGTGTGTAGTGTTTAACCACTTGTGAGCACTGTTTGTGCATATTTTCGATGCCTTTCCAATGGCTCAAATGATGCAGTCATTTCATAGAGTCATGCCTATTCTAGCTGACATACAATATAATCTATGTAGAAACTACGTTATTAACTGTACTTTTAGCTGTGCATTAAGCATGATACCTGAGAGCTGGTGGTTAAGTGTGAATAATCCACCCAGTCGCTGACCAGTCAGTAAGTTAGAAGCAGCTGTAAGAAGTACATGTAAACAGATATTCCAAAAGCATCCTTATCATCGATGACACAACTTAGGCAAGGCAACAAAACAACACAAAACTGTAAATTGCTGACCACTGCATACCTCAGTTGCGTGACAAAGGCAAACAATGGCTCTGGTGATTGTGTGGGATACAGACCAAATAGTCCCTGAATCAAAATACTTCTCCTCATTAAAATGTAATGCGTTTTGGTAGAGTAATGTACTAATTAGTGTACTAATTAAGACATATATTCAAACAGATGTCAGAAATGAAATAAAAAGACAACATTTAAAAAAAAAAAGAACAGCAAATAAAATAAATTCCAGATTTTCATTACATAATGGATCAGTCACCACAACTTGGTTACCTGCTGCCTGAACACAAGGTTCCTTATGTGAACATGTACGCAAGGTTTATTCTGATCAGCTCAATCTTGATCTTAAACCAACTTTAACATAAAAAACATTAACCGTCTATCTTTGGGTACGCCAGATACATTCACCAATGTTAAAAATATCCATAATGCATATGTTTTTTTACAAACGCATTCAGGCTGCAGTTCAGAGTTGTGTGTGCACAGCAGGTGTTAACATTGTAATATAAAATTCAGGAAAATTAATATTCCAGACCTGTCATTTCTGTGACGCACATCCCAGGCACACAGAGGGGCATTTTCAGTTTTAAGTTGATCTTCATAGACTATACACACACACTTGTACACTAAATTCTTGATCTATTGAAAATATCATTTTTGCTCTTCTACAGTGCACATGGGGTTTCCCTTTTGATGTGTTAATTACATTATTTCCCAAGACTAAGAAAAACTATAAGTGAAGAAAGGTGAAACCTCTTCAAGAACCTCAAACAGGTCCAATTGCCTATGAATAACATGTTTAACTTGGACATACTGTTAACGGGATGATTAGAAGACTGTTAGACATGAAAACACTTTAGGCACATTCAATAAAACTGTCAACAAGTCCTCTTCACCTCACCAAATACTAAGTAACTGAGTGTGTTAATAAAGTGAAACAAGAATTATAAAAAAGACACACTGAGCTATTATTCTTTATAAATTCTAATGTTTCTCCAGTTTGCCTAAAATTGGGTTTGAAATGATCCCATCATAAATGAAACAAAACCTTTTTGCTAGCACTAATTTTCATAGTTACCCCTTTCAAGTAAATTTACTGGTTGAGACAGATTCTTCAAATTCCACTGAAAACCCAAATTCCCCAAATAGTGTGATAAAACGAGTTTAGAGTAAAAAAATCTGAATCTCATGTTAACAGACTGTCCTCACTGTGGTCAGACAACCCTGAACCACAGCCTCAAAGTCAAAGTAACTAACCCGAAGTCAATTATGTACATTTTACATTCCTGTTAATTTCAGCTTTTCTGAAGGATTCCTGGGATACAAAGATTTACCTCATACTTCTCCTGCAAAACAGGGTTTACAACTGACAGAAACGTACAACTAAGAGAAAAACATAATAAATACAACCTATAATAAAGAATTAAAAACATAAAAACATCAGTCAATTTATCAAGTCAAGGAAAGATCCCATTTAAATATCAGGTACCCAACAATGGACTGAATCAATCATCAATCAATCACAAGACTGTAGCAGTGTAGAGTCAATAAATAAACCCATTATTATTGTTATGTTGTGACAGAGACATTAGTGAGGGAAGGAGGATGGAGGAAAAGGCAGGACGTATGGAGGTCAAAGAGAAAAAAATAATAGGAGCTGAGGATGGGAAGGCAGATGCCTCACTCTGGAGCCCCATTTGTCGTTCCTGTCATCCTCTCTTCATCCCCCTGTTTCTGATGCTGCAGTCTGGCATAAGTCACTGCATCACCCCTGTGAGAAAAAGAAAAGGAAAAAGAAAGAATGCAAGAGAAGGGGGGTAATAAAAAGTTAGGATGAGGAAGGGAAGGGTTGAAACAAAGAATGTTAACAATGTTATTTGAAAGGTGTTTACACAGATGTCAAAAATTAATCTGTATGAATAAAGAGGCTCATTAGGATTATATTAAGAACTTTCAAGCATAGAATTAAAATCTTGATTATAACATGGCATACAGATGTTAATATGAAAGCCTGTTTTAATATGACATTTTGGAAGAGTGATTTTATGAGTGGGACATAAAAAGATATGAATAATTACAAAATTATAATTACTACATACAGAAGAATTGTTTATATTAGCTGTGTTTTTCTTGACAACAGACTTACTTTTTGCCTAAAGATGCAAGCCCGTACAGAACTCCTGTAGCAAAGGCGATGGCATTTCCAAACAATGTTGTAAAGGAGAAACTCAAAAATATGGGAAACAGGGCCATCCTGAAAAATCAGCAAGCAAAGAATGGTCAACAACCGACAAAAAGAAATGTCAGTAAATCATATGAAGTACATACTGTACACTTCTACTAAAGCATGTCCAACAACTTATGCAATGTTAATAACTATCAGAAATTCACATTCCAAAAATTGAATTTTTCATACAGTGAAGTACAGTCTCCAGTGACATAAACCATGTACAATGCATATGATCGTTTTCTCACCCACAGTAGAAGAAGGCTTTCTGCCACGGTTTGAGTTTGTCTGCACGGGCTGCTACTGCATTAGCAAACTCTATGAACTGGCAACAGAACGGAACCTCGCATAGGAACAGCACAAATGCATTCAACCTTGAGACAGAAGGAGAGGACACAAACACAGCAGCAAATCATCCTGTGCACTACCATCAAATAGTGTACAGCTGTGGCTCAAATGATGCATGATGTGGAGGAATTTAAACACAGATGCTGGTTAGAAGAGAGCTGACATCAGTAAAGACATTCAAACTGGGTTCTGGCACTCATGTTTACTGTCTCCTAAACCAAAATATTCAATTTAAACAAAAAATAATAATTGAGAAGCTGGAATTAATATATGTTATGTGTGTGTGATTATTTGTGAAATGATTATAGATGCTAATTAATACTCTGTTGATCAACTATACTACAGTTTTCAAAGTTTGTCTCCTAGAAATTTCCTTGCTTTTGTATGAAAAGCAGATTTTAGAACCGATCGAAAGTACAGTATTGGCACTGTTAATGTTGTAAATGACCATCTTAGCTGGAGATAGCTGTTTTTTAATTGACTGTCTACACAGGCATACAGAGGCCCTTCATCAGCAAACATTATTACTCATGTGTTCCAATGGCCAGTTGTGTTTAATAATGCAAGTTTATCAATTTAAAAAGTACAATATGAAATATATGAAAGATTTAACAGCATCTAAAGGTGAGATTGCAGAATAGATCCTTCTGAAAGTGCCAAAATCTTCAAGTTAATGAAAGATGTCGCTATAGCTGACTCCCAACATAGCAAACTCCCGAGACAGTGTCCATGACAAGGATGTAGGTGACAGGCTGGGTGGAAGAGTGGAGTGGCTGATTTCCCCTACAATATTACATACTATAGTTTAATGGTAGGTTGTGCGTTTCAGTTGGTGTTCAGTAAAACCAAAATATGAAGCAGCTCACATTTATGGAAACTGTAAGTCAACGAGAATATTCTGTACACTCTTTATTGTCTAAATAAGGTGGTTTTAAATTATATCTATTGCTTTATTAAAAATGTATAGACCTATGAAATATAAATTAGAAAATATATAGATGCTACACAAAAGTAAGTATAACGGTCTTATAGACTTACACCATCCACACTCCAGCCGCAATGTTTAAAGGGTTCACGGTGACACAGTTCCACACTCCTGAGATAGCACAGGCTGCATGATTTGGACAAAAGAAAAGACAGAGCATAAAGGTTGTTATTAGACTGAGATGTATGAGAGAAAATTTGATTTTTTAAATTAGGAATGTGACTAGTAACAGATCCAGTTTGGTTGGTCCTATGTCATGAAAGGCATGATAACAATATACTAAATTCTCATTTGCACTGTTAATACTGCAGCAATGCATAGCCTATGGAACGTGAACTGTGTTTGTAGTTGCAAATGCACAACAAACTAACATTTAAAATAACTTTTAAGAACACAAATTACCCTGAAACAAGCTTGGCCTGAAAATCAATTATCCATTTTCTTTTCTTTTCAGAATTGAAAGATAATTTGTTTCAGAGAGATTCCTTTAATGATAACACTGGGTATTATTTTGTAGGAGCCCTTTTGAGCTTTTGTCGTGGCTATCACTTGTGTTGAAATGTTTATTACACATATCACTGTAGATCTTTCATATCTATATGTTGTAAAGAGTATCTAACCATTGTCTGAAATATTTAAATACAGCAATATGGGATGAGTTGTGAGAACAACAAAGGATCACAGGATCACTGGTAGAATAAGTAGATCACTGGGGGGGGGGTGTTCATAGGGTGTGCAAAATCTGGTGTCAATACTACACATGTGGGGATTTATAATAGGCTCTG
The DNA here is from genome assembly GCA_032353495.1 of Ctenopoma kingsleyae. NCBI lineage: Eukaryota > Metazoa > Chordata > Actinopteri > Anabantiformes > Anabantidae > Ctenopoma > Ctenopoma kingsleyae. Next base: position 5,042,668 of record JAUBNQ010000004.1, on the reverse strand, counting down.
AAATAATGTGTTATATGGTGAAATCACATAGAAGTGTGTTAGCTAAACCAATTAACACATCAGCAATCAGCAGTAAAATTAAAACAATGCATCAGTCCCAGAGGTATTAAAAACTACGAGTTGTACCATATAAAATAGCATGTTTATGGTTTTAAATATATATTTAATATATACATTATAATAAGGACATGTCAACTTTTGGGTTTAACCTTTGTTTGTGTGACAATACAATCAATTATTTAAAAAAAAAGAAATTTATATATATATATATATATATATATATATAAAATAAAAAATGTGCTCTGCAATTCTCCAAAATCCAAGCCGACATGTTCAGATAGTTTTTGTCTAACCAACAGTCCACAACTGTTTAGAAAATACAAAATGTATCATAAATGACTACAATTAGTAAATATTCACACTGGGAGGCAAAATGAAAGCTGATTTTAATGTTGATTATCAAAACTTATTATTACATTATTTTTTCCATTACTAAGAAGGAATGGAGTCTTTATTTCTCCCATTTAATTCAAAACACAAGTCCCAAGCTTTTCTTTATTTACTAATGTCTATTATTTGTAATCTTGTAGTATTTCTGAGGGATGTACTCTAAAACATTTGATTACCAGTCCATACACAAACCACCAGGGAAGGCAGAATATCCGGATTTTTTATCCAGATGTTTTAGCCTGAATTTCCAAAGTGACTTTGTGCCTATGTGAACTGTGAGGGCATACAAGCCACTGGTGAC
>JAUBNQ010000004.1:5026706-5037647 GCA_032353495.1 Ctenopoma kingsleyae | reverse complement strand
CAAATAACAACTCCATGCGGAGTGGTTCCACTCTTTTAGCATACAACATTTAAAGTTGTTAAGGAAATCTAACATTTCCCCTTGCTTACACAATCTCTATCATTAATATCTTAATTATTAACATAAATTACTTAAAATCAGGGTTAAAACAGTGCTAATTTACCTTTTGATCCAGTGAGTAGATGAGCCACTGCCAGCTTCCTTTGCTGGAAGTCTTGAAGTCTGATAACATCTTCTGACAACAGATGCCTCTTAGCTGCAGAAAAAAACAGTTTCTCAGATGTCATTATAAAGTGTAAGCAGTGGTGAAAGAATCATCTATGACTTAAGTAAAAGCATCAATGCAAGAACCTTTAAAATGTTTAATGAAAAGTAATGCGGACATTGCTTAGTAATATATAAGAAAACAGCATATTTAGGTGTGGAAACTACAATGTAAGAACTAACTAACTAACTAACTACTAATCTGTCACTTGTAGTGGAGGAAAGGGTACAAAATGTTCCAGTAAAACAGAGTGGAGTAGACGTGTAATGTGGCATTAAATGGAAATCTATGCATCATCCTAACCAGTTATCCTCTTACTGGGAGGTGGCTACACCACAGACATGAAAACAATCATTACCAGGAGCCCACTTTAACACAACATAATGTCTATAATGTGTATAATCTGTCTGCTGAGCTTAACAATAGAAATAAAGTGTTAAAGTTTGAATATTCACATTTTGAGGATGTGGAATTTTGGCATGCTCCTTAAAAAGATGCTCCTTGAACGTATCGCTCATTTGTCACTTTATATGCCAATGCAATATCAGCCAATAGATTAATGGTTGCATTACCTGAAATTCAAAGATGTGGATATTTAGCATCTGTACGAGTGGAAAACGCAGGTAAACCGAGTTCTGGTGGATTTGTTACAAGCTAAACACAGCTGCATGAACTGTAAAAGCATTTTAAAGTCAGTAACAGTAACTTTACACATGTGTTATTTACAACGTGCTAACGTAGCTTCTAACTGTCTGTAAACCTCTGTTTACCAGCCAGTTTTAACACGTATACTTACGAGTTTTGTTTGTCTTACCTCCTATGCATCTTTCGATCCAACCTGGCTGTAAAACACCAAAAAATAGTCCTTTAGAGGGCTCATGTAGTAATGACCGACAACATTTACCGAACCTCCCCAGCGCCATAGTGCCCACTGACTGTACCATATAAATGAAAACAAAGGGAGATCTCCGAGACATATTATAGATGTTGAAAACGCTAAATGACCCCCAGAATAGCTAACCAAATGTTTAAATGTGCTACAATACCATACGTTTTTCACAAAAATGTAAGACAACTCTTTTAGCTTTTCACTTTTAATATTCGTGATACTGAGTTTGCAGTTGGTATCATCCAATATGGAGTCGCACCGAGATCCTGTGTAAGATACACTCTGTTTGAAATCTACATGATGTTATTGAGATTTATTTCTATTCTTTCTTCTATTCTTATTTCTATTGACATGAACTGCCATGCTTCTCCAGATTTTTTTAATTAATTGCTTTTTTAATTTTTAATTTTTATTCGTGATCACCACAGCAGCAGTAAAAGGCGTTTTAACCTATAGGTGGTGCTGTTGCACTGCACTTTGAAAACGTCTTAGGTGTTCAAGAAGGTTGGAATCCACTGTAATGTGTGTAATAATAATAATAATAATAATAATAATAATCCAACCAACAGTGCAAAAAATAAGTTAAATGAATTTAATAATAAATATCAAGTCTAATAAATGCACCAAGTCCTAACATTTCAGAAGTGCGTTTGCCTGTTGCATTTATTAATTGTTCAATTGGTCATTCAGTTGTTAAATATTTTTCTTTTTGAATGGATGTGATCATGGTTAAAATGCCACAGGATTTGACAAGTAAACATGCATAATTATAGTAAGAGGAAAATAAACACATACCTTAATTTATACCTTTTTTATATGATAGTATTTTCTTATTTTACATGACTTCACCTGTTTCCCAACCTTCAGACCAGATTCTGTAGATGGAAAATTGTCTGGTCCCATTTTGAACTTGACACTGCAGTTTTGTACTACAAAGAACAATCTTGGAGTAATTCTCAAGGTATTCAAACACCTTCTTGGTTAAAAACAGAGGTTAAATACATACAAAAAAAATAATCTAACTGTTACAGAATTCATACAGTAAATTACATTCAATCATCTTCAGTATAGAAGAATTCACTGAGCACCAAACAGAATCATCAACCTACAGCATTATGTAACCAAGGACTCACGTCTAAGTGCTGCTGCATTTTCCCTGTCAAGGACATATCATATATCATATGTCATATATTTTAAATTTAACACTTAAATAAATTACTTTCTATATTCACCATGGCTTCGTTTTTAAAAAATATTTTCTTATAATTTTGAAATGTTTTGTTTAAAGATATTAATGGTAAGATGTGAGTCACCACAGACAGTGGGAAGACTTTCTGCATGTGGACACATAACTAAACTAAACCTGCAGCTGTTTGGAGAAGTAAGTTGTAAAAAAAATGAATTCTAATGATTAAGATGCTTCTTAAGTTAACTCCTTAGATAGAAGATCTCACACAAAGAAAATAGGGCTGGGACAGGGAGGTTCCCCTCTGTTGCCTTGGCAACAAGATCTCAGCCCATCCAGCTGAGATTGCTTGCTCAGCCAATCACAAACAAGGTCTTGGATAATTTATGGTATCCTGCAAGGTGTGTGGGTCTCTGTGGGTTTCTGTCTCGCTCTCTCTCTCTCTCGGCATATGCATGCATGACTGTTTGCATGAATTTAGTAACAGTTTTTTCTACATATAAATCAACTATAGCTACAAGATGATAAGTCAGTGTTTTGGCAGCTCATTGAAGTTACTCAAATAATAATATAGCAACATGTTTGTAGGAGGTCTTTTTTTAACACTCAGATTCTAATTTCCCTTGACAAACAGTCAGGTTCTGCCAACAGATAGTAGCTCTTACATCTTCTTTGATTTGTCCCTGTGTGCACTTCCCTTTGGTTTTGGAAAGTGCCCGGGGTGTCCCATCATCATTAATATGTGTCTCTACTGAAACAGTCTTGGCACAGCTAAAAACAGCCGGTACTGATCACTGACTGTGTGTCACTATTTGAAAGGCACTGTCCTTAAAGGACAGTTAAATGGGTTAGCTTCTGGATGGGTTTTCTACAAAATCATAATTGTCTGTGACTGCGTGTTTGGTTTGGATAAATATTATTGAGCTCTCTTGTTTGCATAACTTTAATATACTAATGTGAAGGAAATACAGGAGTATTACTTGTATACAGTATATTTGTTGAAATGACTCTGAGAGATTAGCTTATATGATCACTAGTTGAGAGATCTCAAACAAAGATTTGAGGAGCCGAATGAGAATTGCTGGTGTCTTCTCCTTGTAAGTCGCTTTGGATAAAAGCGTCTGCTAAGTAAAGTAAAGTAAAGTAAAGTAAAGTAAAGGAGCTAAATATAGTCTAACTTCTCATGTTCTTATATTCCTCTGACATTTTTCGTGTTCAGTTTTTACATATTTTCTAAATATTTACATAGTTTGTTCTGATATGCATTAGCATTACTCTGGGTTCAAGCCACTGCTGATTGCAGCCAGTTTATGTGTTTTGTTATTGCAGGCGTTTCCTCCTGGTACCCACAATAAAAAATGTGCATGTTAGGCAATAAGGTAATATTGTTAATATTAATTTAGTTATGAATGCCCATTTCTTCTAAAGAGATGGGATGAAATGCAGAAAACAAATTAACCCCAGCTTATTTTAGTAGTTGGAGTTAATTGTTAGTTTGATTTTTCAGGACTTTCTATTGATATATTTTGTGATATTTTAATGACTGTGACTGTGTTTAAGTAATACTCGCCCTGCGGCTCGCTATATGTTTCCAAAGGTTCCAGAGAGAATGTTCCAATACTCAAAAAAGCTTTATGTTGCATGTTATACCAGTCTTTTCTGTTAAGAGGGAGAAAACACAAGCTTCCGGTTGTTTCTCTGTTGGAACATAAATCAGATCTCTCTACAACATGGCTCCCAGGGACACTTGTCACCAAGCAAGCCAAAAGAAACAACTTCCCTTCTGGCCCATATTGTTACTTATAGCCAATCATTCAAGTTGGCAGCCACTGTTCTCTTCTCTATTGCTATAACGGGGGAGTTCATGTATCACTTAATCTGTCTGTAATTAGCAACCACAGGTTCCAGTGGCACTAATTCTCCAGTCAGCTGACAATAAACTGCTGCAGAAGAAGGGATGGCAAAATTAAAAGAACACAAGTCAAGCCTGAAACAGTGAAATATGTTGGAAATATGATGAAATATGGCATTTACTGTAGGTTTATGTTATGTATGTACAAAGACACAAATCCTTCTTTTTCACAACATATTTTATTGTGGTTGTTTTGAATGTTTGTTCTTCAGTAGTGGTTCCTGTTACATCAGGTTCAACATATTGGTAGAGGAAGTATTGCACACAAACATCAGAAAGCACTAATGAATACTTTCACTTGAAACTAATTGCTATAGGTTACATATGAGTTTGGGAAAAGGGCAGTAAAAGATGCAAGATCACAAGACAAATACCTCACAGCTGCAGACAAACATTATTAAAGTTCTTCCAAGAGAAAGATGATGAGAAAAGGCAGAGATAAATAGAGAGAAATAGAAGAAGTGCAGAGAAAGAAGACAGAAAAGAGAAATGTCAGGCCAAGAGAAATGTCAGTTCAGAGTTTGTAGTTCTGGTCATGGTGTTTGTTTGAGGCTCATGTACAGGAAAACTGCTCTATATTGAACAATCATGAACACCTGACATCATTTCATAAATACCTGGTGAGCTTGGTAAGTCAGACTGATTTGCTCAAAGTACCAAAGCCTGTAATCATCAAGTTGTAATTTGTTGAGTGCTTCTCCAAAAGTGGGCCTGTCAAAGTATACGGCCTCTGTACTGCTAGTTTGGTATGTGTCATGTTTGTGTTTAAAGTGTCTAGTTTTGTTTTACATACTTTCATCTAAAACACACAAGTCACTCACTCTCACCTCTGTGTGCTGCTCCTGTCAAGGCTACACCTCTACTGGAAGCTGTTTCCCTTTCATCCTGACTGAATAGGACAGACTCTTTCATCATAAGATATTTTCAGTCTCCCTAAATGCTCACATCAACCTGAAAATCTACACTGTGCTGCATCATAAATCAAGTTTTAGAGTGATACAGTGCACTGGGCAACTGCTAGAGTTACTGTAGTATACAATGTCATGGCACAATTAGCAAAAATCATAAAATGCTCCTCACATTTATTCAGCCTACAATATATAGCCCTGTTGTTCTTAATGCAAGTCTGAGCAAAATTCCTATTAAAAAAAGAAAAATAATCCCAATGTATCATAACTCATGCATGTCTCAAGCTATTTATAATTATAATACAACGCTTTAGAAAAACAAGACATTTTAAGGTTTATGAAAATATCCTGCTTCACCAGCTTTACATTGGGAAAAGGCAAGCTCCCCTATCGCTCAGTGACTACATAAAAACAGGTATTAGCAATAAGATCTGATTTAATCTTTTTAAAACAACTTAAATGTGTAAATAAACCAATCTGAAATAAGAGTCCTCTAAAAAGCATTAACATTGTGGAAATGATACGACTTTACAGATGTGACAAAGGCAAAGGAGAGCATTCTGAAGCAACTTTCTGTTGCACAGTGTAAAAGGCTATTTGAACAATCAGTCATATTATTTTAAATGTAATATAATAAATTAATCTACATACATCAGCAGCAACATAAACCAGACAAAAAGAGATCCGTTTCAATCCAACTTAAACATGAGGAACAGTTTCACAATGGTAGAGAAACTGTGTTGACCATGATGAGTATGAAGTCTGGCATCATATTAATGCTGATCAGTGTTGAGTATACCTTCAAGTTCATTTACTTTTGCCATCATTCAACTATGAAACCATTTAACAGTCCGTTTCTGGATTAACCATTGGTGTCTGTGGTTACCAGCCCATATTTCTGCTAGTTCCACAAGTTCTTCACCAGTTCTACGCCAGCTCTACATTCATTTTAATTACCTAAGGCAGTAACAGAATACGCGCTGCTCTATCCTTTGGTTTGGATAACAGCCATTGTCTTGGTGCTTGAAAGCAGTTAAATTGATTAAAAACTCTCATATGTTTTCTCTGGGGGTTTAGAACAAACTCATCACCATCATTACTTGTAATGTACTTGAGTTGGCATAATTGGACAATCATGTAGAGACTGGTTTGGGGGTTCTTATTTCCTCCCAGTCCATTTATACCTGAAAATAAAATATCACCTTGACAGTGTCAAGTATAGTAAACACTCAAACATGTTCTTTTCATGGGGACCCTCAAACCAGGTTTTAGTGTAAGTCCTCATTGCTGATATTTAAGTTTCCTGTGGTTTAGTATGAAGAAGTAATTTTAGCATATGCAAAGTGTTTATGTGTCTACTACTATGCTACATGGATTTGTTTTCTTCCTCAAATAATGATCCTTCTCATTATCAGTCACTAGGCCCCCTGATCCATAGATCTCTTGCTGAACATGTTTACATCTCTATCTTACAAGCTGGGAAAGACTCATCTTGCATGACAACAGTGCTGCTGCTGGCTAGGACCATGATGTTCAGCTCTTGCTGTTTGTCGTGGGTATCCTGATACCACTCCCTCATCACGTCAGTGTCATGGGTTGGAATTAGAGTGACCTGACATTAGAGGAGAGGAGAGAATTCAGAAAATTCATTTATCATACTTCAAAAAGTAAAAATAAAATGAACCAAAAATGAGCTCTCTTTTTCTTGATCCTGCCTTGTTGGTCAGGTTATGTCATATAATGGTAAATCAAATCGTATCATATGGCAGAGGCATCTTCAATTCAATTACATGCATTTGTAAATTCACTGAATAATATCTCTCACACACTAAAACAACTAGTACCTCGAAATTGGGACAGCAGTAAAAAAAAAAAACAACAGCTATATCTCAAATTTATACTCAAATTTGTAACTTTGTTGTCTTCATGTGAAGCAAAAAAGAAAAGAACACTGTTGGCCAAAGTTGCCAAATGAACTAATATTTACCTGCATGTTGTTCCCCCATTGGGCCTTTCCTTCCAGCAGAGCATCAAGCACAGCCCTACTGGGTTCCTGAGCTGTCTGATCATTGCCACTAACCACATAGTAAGAGGAGCGCACTCGCTTAAAGAACTCAGCATCCGCATTTTTAGCGCTACAGTGATTGGGGATGTAAACCAGATCCATGTACATGGGAGGACAGTTGGGCAGAGATGCCCCACCTGATATTTTTCCACTGCCTGTACCTAAAAGAGACAAACATAGCTCTTAGATAAGTTCTAAAAAATGAGTGAACAATGTGAAGTAGTAAAGTGATTATTATAAAATTATAGCAGCCTGTACTTACCTGATGTGGCAGTTTTTACACCTCTGGAAGCAGAGGTATTAGTTGCATTTTTGGCATCTTTCCCTTCTCCAACACTCTTCTTTGGAGAAGCAGTCTTTGTGTCCTTAACTTTTGATAAACCACTCTTCCTTGCTGGTGATGAGGACTTTTTTGAGAGCTTTTTCTTCTTGGGCTTTTCTTCTGCATCTGTATTAGCATTGTGGAGGTTTTCCTCAGCCTTAAGGGCTTCTGGGTCCACCATGCAGACATCGTGGTGACCTGAGGATGGAGCAGAGTCCCTGAGTGCCACTGGAGGAGGATCAGCATGTCTGTATGTCAGGGTTCTGTCAGTAGGCAGAGTCTCAGAGTCGTCTTCAGAGTCAATGTTAGCATCTGCAGTTATGGAGGGGCACTCTTCTGTCCCTGGTGGAACATCTGAATCTGTCTGAGAGGGGGCAGACTCACTGATGGATGTGGGTGGGGTCTCCTCACATTGCCTGACAGAAAGCTTACTACCTGGGGGTGGGGGCCCTCCTCCTAACTTGGCCAGAGGCTTTTCTTCTTCCAATGCCTTCTCTTCATTGATGAAGTATTCGAGAGGGTTAGGGTTGATGAAAGATGGGGATAGTTCTGTCTTGGGGTGACGGTACTCACATGAAGTGACAAGGCAGAGGTCAACATCTGTCTTTGATGGAGCAGGGGGGCTACTCTTAGTAGAATCTGGGTCCCTGGAACCACAGGCTAAATTATAATTACACAGATCAGAGGACATGGGTAGATATGATGGGGAAGGAACTTTGGGGCTCACAGGAGATTTTGCCTCAGGTGTAGATTTGTCACATTTAAAAGGATTAGTCTCCTTTGCTGGCGAAAGTGTCTCTTCTTTTGACAAGGCTAAAGAAGATGACGGAGAAATAGCTCTGGGAGGTGAAGGTGATTTGTCATACTTCTGCTGTGTGTCAAATTTATTAGCAAAACTCTCCATAGTTGGTGAAGTTGGGCTGGTGCTGTCTTTAAATGGGGAGCCTCCTAACACAGGGGATGGCTCATTGGAATTTGAAGAGTGGGTGAGAGAGGATGCCTTGGGAGTGACTGGTGACTTATCTGTCTGCTCAGTCATAGTATGTGGCAAATCTGTCATTTGGCATGGGGTTGTGACGGAGGGTGTGGACTGAGATGCATCTGATGGGGTTGCAGAGGTTGCACGGACTGAATCACTCTCCTCAAAAAGAAAAGGCTTCTCTACCGTGGAGCTAGGCTCTCCAGGTGGTCTTAGATCATTTCCATCTGAAGGACTGTAGTCAATCTCAGTTGGGCCATTCTCCGTAGTACGTGAGCTGCCTCCTATAGATGGGTGTTCTGGGGATTGCTTACTGAAATCCAGGGCTAAGGAGTGGTCAGGTGACTCTTGGCCAAACTCTATAGACATGGTCGAGTGCTCGGGGGATTTTGAGTCATGCATCTGTGTCCGGCTTTTTGTCTTTGGTGAGGTATCTGGTGAGATTGACATGGGCCTAGGGCTGTCTTCCTTGGATGCAGATCCTTCAGCCTCCTGGAAGGTGGTCGGGGTCTGAACCACAGAAACAGACAGAGAGTCATCTACTTCTGTTGAGTGAGGAGAGCCTACCTCAGCATGAAGGGAAGGAGAATCAGTGGTGGGCTCTGGAAATGAGCTGGTGGCCAGGGAAGCTGTGGATGCTGAAGCTAAATGTGAAAATGTGTCTTCTGCGACCACTTCCTCCAGAGGGGTTCCTGACTTGTCTGATGTGGAACCTTCTGAAATGGACATTTTACTTTCTTCTTTGAATGCCGTAAAAGGGAAGGTGTCTGCCTCATGTTTAGTCATTGGTGGTGAGAATAAAATTGAATGACTGTTTTCTTCAGTTTTCTTCTGGTCAATATCAAAGGGTGACTTTTCCTCCTTTAATGGAGAATCAGATTCAGTTGGAGATGGGCTTTTTGGAGAGGATATTGCCTTCTCTACAGAGCAGAAACCTTCTGGTTTTGACTCATCAGGCTCTGGGGTAACTCTGCTGGAAGAATCCTCTTTATCACTTGTGACCTCCACAATTACTGGACCCTTTGCATCACCTGTCACAGCTGGAAGAGTTCCTGTTTTTTCATCTACTGGTGATTGATAGTAAGGTGTGTGACCAGAGGACTGAGGTGAGTTAGCTCCTTCCAGTGTCTTGTCATCTGGGCTGATGGATGAATCAGCTGTTGCTCTGGTGCACCCTGCTAGTGTGGTGGACAGTTCTATTGGAGCAGCAAACATTGATGGAGAATCAAATGTTTCCTTATGTTCCACTGAGGGAGAACGAACTAAAGGTGATGTTGTAGAAGTTGAACTGAGTCTAGAGGAGTTTACATCATACTTCTCACATGACTCTTGAGCTATGTTAAGCCTTTCATCTCTACCCGCAGATGGGAATTCCTTATAGAATTTATCTTCTTCTAGGTGTGAAGGTGGAGATATTGTGGATGCAGAGTGGTTGTAGTCCTGGCCTTCTGTGGCACCACTTTGAGAGCGATCTGACACGGGCATATCTTGAAGTGGAGAAAGTTTCTTCCTATCATAATCTCCAGATGCTGATGTGTCAAACCTGCCAGCATCCTGCAGAGGAGATTCAGTCTCATCATTGGTGATTTCATCGCTCATGTCCCTTGGAGTTAACATCTCATCCATAGGAGTAGGCACACTGGAGATCTCCATGGTGGAGTGAGTGTGGCCAGAGTTGACAGTGTAATCCTCAGGGGCTTCATCTCGATTCTCCTCATCTGAGGCTGTTGAGCTCTCAAAGGCAACTGGAAGCATTTCATCATGAATTGATGCAGCTGGAGAAACAGGTGAGGACACTTTGGGTGATGCTGATAGAAACAGATTCTCTTTCACGGTTTCTCTTTCATTTATAAGCTGAGGTTCTGCATTTTTATTAGTCACATCATCATGATCATCCCCAACACTATCTACTGGTTTGAGTTCATCACATCTGTCTCGCTGTTCATCATCACTGGGAGTAAGTTTATCTTTATCGGATTCCACTCTCTGTGGTTCATAAACCTCGTCTGTTTCTCCCTTTTCTTCATAATCCCCTCCCTCAGATGTCTCTTCCATTACAGTGCCCTCATCTTCAAACTTTTCACTTGCACTTCCATTGAGTTTTCCCTTAAGAATTTGTTCCTCTGGAGTCTCTCCACTGTCTCCTTCAACCTCTGTTGTGGTTATACCCTCATCCACAGACTCCAGTGCCTCAGGTGAGTCTTTGGTCTGTATTAATTCTTCATGATGGACCATCACAGCCCCTTCTTCCTTATTTTGCAGCAGAGTTGCATCATCCTCTATCAGCTCTTCAGCTCTGAGCTCTTCAAAGTCCTTAGTGAGGTCCTCTGGTGAGGACATCAGAGATCGTTGTTCTTCTGCATCTTCTTCAACAGCAGCAGCAGCAGCGGCAGCAGCAGCAGCAGCAGCAGCAGC
>JAUBNQ010000004.1:4944585-4972339 GCA_032353495.1 Ctenopoma kingsleyae | reverse complement strand
CACAAAAATAAATATATATGATCATAATAGCACTCCTGAAACTAATGGTGGCCTAAGACTTTTGCACAGTACTGTATTTAAAACATATGCATTAATACAGATGAACATATTACATTTTAACCTAGTAAAAAATGATTATTGTACGATGATGGCTTCGGTTGAGGTCTTACAACTAAATAAAACTATAGCTCTCTTACTTAAATATTTTCTACAACATATACAACAAAGTGTTGTTAAAGTAAAAGCTTTTGGATTGTTGATACAGCGATAATATTTAAAATTGTTCCCATAATGTCTTGTTTATTTCTACTTGGACAGCCACAGCAGCTCAAGCACATTGCCCCAGGACAAGCAAATACATTTTACAGTCACAACAAGAATATAAATGAGTTTAAAAAAACAAAAAAAAACAAACACATAACAGTCCCAAAATATGAAAAAAATGATCCAATAAAAAGTCCCGTAAGATTTAAAAGAATGTGAAAAAAGTATGCTAAAGTGGACAGGTGATAAGACACCACAAGATAAGACAAAACACCCAGCAGCACTTTGCATAACTACCGTAGTGTGACATTGTGACTTTGAAAACACGTTATGCAGATGTCCTTAGCAAGACTTAGGGGTGAAGAAGGTGACCTGCTATGTTTTCCTGTAAATAAACAGTTATGTTTGCATTTGGTTTCTCACCACAAGTCAGTGTGTGTTGGTTGAAGCTCAATAAATACATTAAACCTAATTTATTCCTCACATGCCATTGTGAAAGCTGATTTTTGAAAGTGGGATTGATTACATCTGTGATTATAAGTCGTCAAACCTGCTCATTGTTCCATAGCACTATTAGAGGTCAACAATTTTCATTTAGAGTAACTGAACAAAGGTCTGTGCAACTGTGTCTACGGGACACATACTTACCAAAGTCAGCAATCTTGGCATTCATGTGTGCATCAAGCAGCACATTTTCAGGCTTGAGGTCTCGGTGCACCACCATGTGTCTGTGGCAGTAATCTACTGCTGAAATGATCTGCTGGAACAACCGACGACTCTCCTTTTCATCCAGCTGTCAAAGCAGAAATTATACATTAGGTGTGATCTTCTCTGTGACTCAGTTAGCGCATCACGACTGAATAAGCAGCACTTGGTGTTGTGATTTGATACTTTTTCAAGCCTCTATTTTGTGGTTTTTGGTTCACACAGTTCAAAGCTTTCACAGAGCACATCATGTACTTCTGTCTTCTGGTACACTCACTGAATATAAAAGATACAGCATCTTCTCCATATGATGGGATGGAAAGAGTGAAAGGAAATGAGGGACAGCATTATACCACATTATAAGTGCATTACCTTTCCATTTTTGCAGATGTAGTCGAAGAGCTCTCCTCCTGAGACATACTCCATTACCATGAAGATATCTGTTGGGGTGCTAATAACCTGATACCTGTTGTAGTGAACACAAAGTTTTAAATCAAGTAGCTGAGAAACAAAGGGAAAACAAAAACTGTGAAATACTGTAGAAACATCAGATGTCAACAGCAAAAATATATTTTTGTTCTCTATGTCTCACTAAAACAGCACAAAACTAATATCAGTCTATGATGTGTGTGGCTTGATGTTCAGCTAAATAGCAGAGCTTAACAACAAAACTAAAACATAATATCTAGTGTTATATATCCTGATCCTATGAAAATACTATAATAATAAATAGAAATAATAAAAACACCTTATGTAGTAGTAGTAGTACATAAATGTTCATACAATGCCATGGACATTTAAAAACATTCTCTTCACTGGAGGCAATGCCTATGCATGGTCTAGTGAGTGTGATCATAATGCCAGGCTGGCTTTTGAGCATCACTGTGTTTGATAAATAGTATAAATGCAACTTACTGCAATTATTTTTCCAGTCTACTTTAATGATTCCTAAAATCTTCCTCCTCATCCTCTGTCAGGTACATTGAAAGAATGGATAATGTTTCACCATTCATTATTATTGTTATTTAATAACTGCCTACCCTTTCGGTAGCTGCTTGCACATAAGCCATTTTTATGCTTGTGGGCCATACGATAGGAAGGTCCGGAAGCCATAAGTTTTCAGGTTCTTCTTTTGTCCGTTTACCCAATTCTTCCGAACGCAATATCTAAGAAATGCTTCCAGGGACAACTGTCCACCTGGAGTCTGATGAACTGATTAGCTTTTAGTGGCCAAAGGTCAAATGCCAAGGTCATAATGACCTCGCCTTCATCTAATCCTTGTGAACTGATATGTCAGGAATGCATTGAGAGAATTTCTTCAAATTTGCCACAACTGTCCACTCGGACTCTGTGATAAACTGTTTAGATTTTGGTCACATTCACCTCCTATTTATCCAATTGTTGTGAATGTAATGTCTCAGAACGCCTTGACAGAACTGTCACTGGGGGTCAAAAATGAACTGATTAGATTTTGGTGGGTAAATGTCAACGTCTCTGCGACCTCATCTATGTCCCATTCTCGTTAATACTATATATCAGAAACACCTGAAAGGAATTCATTACATCTGGTACAAACATCAGCTTGGAGTCATGACTTGGAGTCAGTGCATAAACTTTTTATAATATGAGTCTGTGCAGACATACATGTAAGCTACAATCTCACTGGTTAGCGGAGGCATAGAACAACAATGCAGCAATTCTAGTTCTCTAGTCATGCTATCAAGCAGCAGAATAAGCAAACTGCTCAACTGAAATTCCTGTCAGCTTCACAGATACCACATTATAACATCTGCAGCTCTATAACCACAAGTTTTAAAGTACTGAAAAAGTAGTATAGCAACAACAATGTGAGAGTGCTGAGATAATACAGGGGACCACTAAGTCTTATCTTTAGATCACTAGCATCACTGAACACTATGGCCTGGCCAAAAAACAAACAGAGAAAAAAAAAAACAATAAACGGATGAGTATTTTTTGATCATAAAGAAAGCCAACACCTGCGTGCCAAAAAGTGCTAACTCTAGCAGCCATCCAAGGTATCACACAAGTTTTTTATGGTAATGTTAGTTCAAACTCCTGCAACAGTATCTCCTTCCTGCCTTTTTTACTCGTAACCCCACAAGATATTGTAGCAGTGCATTTTATTTTATACTTTTGTCATGTACATTGAAGTGGCACATGAAACTAAATACAAACAGTACTATTTTGCAATAGCTAATGTGTACCGTAGCATTTTGAACTTTTATGTGATGTTTATTTTAAAGCATTGTTGCTCTGTTAAGGTAAAAACGTTCTAACAGGCAGGCCACAGAGCATTCATTCACAATGAAACTTCAAAATGCTACTTTAGAACTATTATGAGGCATCTCTCCTGTTCTCTCTCACAAACAAAGCAGAGTTTACATTCTTGTGCATAGCTACACCTCCTGGTCGTTCAATGACCCCTTAAATGTGGCCTTGCAGTCTGTTGACATCCAACTACCAGGCAGGAAGTACCAATTTTCAAATTATATTTTTAGATTAGAGACTCCTTCGGCAACACTGTACCACAATGGCATTTTTGTGGTACCAAATGTGGCGTACTAGCCAACAACTGCACCCTGATCAGTATCACAATTAAGTAATAAATGTAAAGTTAAACAATGACTGATTCATAATTTCACAGTTACTTGTCTATCTGCATCGGCATATGTAGATGTCAACAATGCCATTAACAATTTTAAAAAAGAACAAAAGATGTTTACATAGACAAAAATAAAAATGGATTGGTAATGACGATTCCTTTCTCCTGAAATTAAGACATAGTGAATTTGCATTAAGTAAATGCTGAATTTAGGAAGAAAAAGTTGCAGAGAAATGCAAGACCAACGACAATCATAAAGCAATTTTTTACAGTAAAATGAAAGACCAGGAGAGTGGATAAACAAAACAGGCAATAATGCAGAATGAGCAGAGTGCTTATTGGAGAAGCGACTGGGTCAGACAGATATCGCCCTAAATGGATGTATTTTAAAGCACACCATTAAAGCCTGGAAATAGCTCAGTGGGTGGCATTAATGTGGCGGCAGGGGGATTACAGAGTAGCAAGCAGGGTGTAATCTAGGACTTACAGTTTAATTATGTGAGGGTGCCTGAAAAGCTTGAGGTTTTGGATCTCTCTACGGATCTTTCCCACCACGTCCAAACTCCGGATCTTCTGCCTGTTCAAGATCTTCACCGCAACTTGGTGCTTGGTCAGCTCATGTTGACCCACTGCAGAATAAACAGGATGAAAGCATGTGAACAACACCTTTACAACCCAAAATATATAAAAGGAAACTATATTAAAAGGTAATTCAAATGACTAGCTATTACTTTTCAGAACCTAAGAAAGCATCCATTCTTTAAAGCTGCACAAACTAATCTTTTTGCCGCTCTGGGATGGCATGACGGCCAGTAACCAAAACACAAACATATTGTCATCTTATAAAATTATTATGGTGAGCTTGCTAGAAAACAATTGCCTGTTTACATGTCCAGTAAACACACTGCATTCATCACTGACAATTTCAGTCTCCACTGATAATTTAAGTTTATATTCTGAATAGTTTTGAATTAGGAATTATATTAATTATAAAGGAAATTATTCGGAATAAATTGTTTGTCATAACTACAATGTTGTTCATTATGCTACAGTTGTTGATTAAATGCCTCAGATACACATTTAATCATTATTTAAGTAAATTAAAAGTATTATATCTAACTTATAGGCTGATTTGCAACCTTTAAGGTCTCACGTTGGGATCAAGGCCGAAAGGCTTGACGAGAACATCCCTAGTATTAGCTGAAATATGCCAAACATGCACCTGTGACTTCATAAACAAGGCCAAAGTATTAACTTAAGGCAAAACACATTTCAAAGAGCTGTATCTTTCAGGTGTTGGTTTGCCACTAATTTCTGAAAGGGTTTCCCAACCCAAAAACTCTGAGATTTGGTTAACTCAAAGATAAAGTAATTTGCTAACAAATATGCTAACAGAGAAGTATGCTAACAAATCTAACAGATAGGAAAAAACTATGCCATAGGACGTTACTAAAAAGCTGCTATTGATTTACCAGTTGTGCTAGTAGTAAACTATTAACCTTGTCCCCAGTAATCCAGACCATAATCACACAGCCAAAAATCCAGTGAACTGTGGTCCACTTTCAACAAAAAACTGAGTGCAGAGACATGACTCATACTGGGAATTAACAGACTGTAAACAAACCTACTGGCTGTTCTGGAGAGGGCCTGGTTGGTTCACTTCATCTGGGTATAAAACAACTTAATCATCTGTTCCTGGGATAAAGGACTATGGCGAAACATTAAAGAGCCTACAGAAGAGCTTTTTACTTTCTACATCGACACACCTGAGAGAAAATCTAAGCACATACATACAAATGTTTATTGAAAACCAACAGGCATTTTTTGTCTAATATATGCTGATGCAAACAACATACCGCCCTATGGGCTAATTGGGCGTAGATACTCCTGGTTTTGTGCAACTCCCTCCCTATTCATATAAGAGCATTAGTTACTGTCTCTTCAATCGGACGGCAAACACAACTCATTAGGAATGCAAAGTTGAGATTACGTAGCGTGCAAAGCTGTGGAATTAACATATATTATAGTAAATACATATTAGAAAAAGAAGAAACTAACTAAATCTGAACACCGTTAAAGCCCCTCACTGATATGTGCCCAGCTAGCGCGAATATCAGTCAAGAGCGTTTACTTCCCGGTGTCTTGACAAGCGACTTGTGGCTCCCAACGATGCTAGTTTAAATATATGTGGCTAACTAAACTGCTGCTAATGTCATAACACTCGTAGTGAACAGCCGTCTCTGGCAACTGCATCTACATCTCATAAACGTCATGTTAACCACAAACGAGCTGAGCTAACAAGCGGGACAACAAGTGTGCTACCTTCCTGGCGTTGCGACAAGTTAGCTTTGAGAGCAGACTAAATTAGCAGCTAAGCTAAAAGATCCCGTTGCCACCATCTTTCAGTTGGCAGGATGCACAAATGTTAAGACAGTCAAACATACCTTTAACCTTTCCAAACGTCCCCACTCCGAGGGTGTCTCCAAGAATGTAATGTCCAATTTTAACTCTTCCTTCATGTTTTGGTTTTTCCGTCGCCATCTTCCCGCAGTGGCCTTGCTGCGGGGTTACCTAGCTGCGGGCAGAGACGGACCGAACTCCGTTGTGTTCGTCTCTAACGTTACACTAGCGGCTCCGCTTCACACGGAGGGTGGGAGGCGCCCCGGCTCCTGCGTGATTCGTCAAAAGAGCGTAGGTGACGTATTACGTTGCCTTCAAATGAGCTCAGTAAACTCCTAAACCAGGGAATGATTAGCAAACTTATTATTATTATTATTATTATTATTATTATTATATTGGGGGATATTATTCTAAAATGAAAGGCACACTACAAATAGAGTCACAGTGCATTACGCATTACAAACAGAGAAATATAACAGATATGAAAATGTGAATTGGGTAAAACCTAATCCTAACTGTAATCTACTGGAGAAGCAGCAGCAGTAAAACCAACAAACTGGCTACTCTCTCCTGAGAACTTCTCTAGAGCTGCACAAACTGTTATATATGCACATACAATATATATACATTAATATGTTCATTTTAAATTAATTTTTTTTCATATGGACAACCCCGCACATCTATCAAGAAACAAAAGTACACTCTCAGAAATAGGGGTACATTTTTGTCTCCTAAAGTACAATCTACACTCATGTACCCCCTAGGGTTAATTATTGGACTTCAAGGTTGCTTTATGTACCTTTTTACGGTTCAAGAAGTACACATATATATATATATATATATATATAGACAAACCTGAACAGTACACAGGAACAGGAACATCACACAATGTAACATACATTTTTTTTTACAGAGCAAGCTAAAGAGTGCAATAAATATAGCCACAAGCACAAAGGGGTGTCTTCAGGCACTATGGAAAGTTCAGACCAACTCAGCATTGTCTGAGTATGGGCCATAGCTTTTTTCATATAAGTTATTCTGACCTTTTACATTCTGGTATGATCTGTGTCTTCTAAAAATGTTATTAGAACTTAATCTGGTGGAAAAGATAAACACGTCTGAACTAGCATTTTCACAAGTTGGTCAACAAAGTGAAACACAACATTCTGATTGATTGATTGATGTGTGACCTACCTGCATGTAAAGTCCTAAACAAAAACGTTATAAATAATTTTTTTAAAGAATGTCTTGCTGAGATATTATTTAAAATGTGAGACAGATGTTCAGCTCCTCCTGCAGGAGCCTTCTCTTTGTCTAGTGTTGGTCAGGTCTGATCGACCCACAAACATCTCCAGAACTTACTGTGTTTATTGATTATGAACAGAACTATTCTTACTGTTTTTCAGTAAGACATGAGACACTGAAAAGCCACATAGACACACTGTAAATAATAGTGAACTGATCAGGATGTGAACAGCTGCACAGTGTCAGTAAACTATGACAAAATCTGTGAACACAAATGCTAATGCTAATGTACCTAAAAATGATACCCTGAATAACTTTTTGCAAACCCAAAGTAAAATGCAAATTACAGGCTGAACGAATACACATTTCACTCAGGGAGTGAGTGGTTATTAGAGAAAGAATGGCCTGGTCAACAGTTACCACGACTCCCTTAAGACATCTTGTAGGAATTAACAGTTACTCCCGATGGTTCTTACACTACTCTGTCCTACATTTGTGTTTGCTTGTATGCATGTTTTACTGTCTGTATGCACTTTGGAATTAGAAGGATATAAGGATAGCGAATAAATGAAAAAACATATTTTCATATTTTCTTTTTTAAAAACCCAACAAGTCTTCTGGAAGTTCAATATAGTGTAAAACATATAATCACTTATGTATAGTTCTGTTTCTGTTCTTATTGATTACAAACACTCCTCCATACTGTTCATGAGGAGTGATGAACAGTAATTGTGAATCTATTTTTTTTAATCTTCTTCACGCATTTCAACAGTGTACTTCCAATCAGACACCGAGTGATCAATCAGTGTCTCAGTGATGGCATCTTGTGGTCGATTGTGGAACCTGCAGGTGTAACTTTTATCAACTGTGGTTCTCGTTGGCTCTTCACATACTTTCAAGTGAATGAGCTGCTTGTTGACTGTATCCCAGGCTTGAATATATGAATGCTATGAATATAACTACAACATATTCTTAGCAATGTTTTTTTCATTTACTATAGGAAGTAGGTCAAAGGATGAATGTATGTTGTAGTTCAAACCCAAATGGGAAAAGTTATTTAAGATGCTGTAGCAGCTTTTTCAGAAAGAGGACACCTGCATCATTTTCAAAATGTACAAGATTATGCCTGTGGTGCCACCAAAAGGCAAACAATTGTAGTAACTGTAGGAGAGGTGTGCTGTTGCTTCTTCACTAGACAACCATGTGCTCAAGTAGTGTAAATCCAGAGATAAAATGACCTCTGCAACCTAATGGCTGGATTACTCTAGTTGTTTATATAGAAGGATTGTCTTTATTATAAAAACACCTATCAGCACACGGCCTTCTTCAGGGTAGTTTACAGAATTAAAAATTCTCTCTATTGTCTTGAATTTAAGTGCCCAGTAGATGGCAGTGTCTGTGCAAGAGAGAAGATCCCTGGCAGTAAAGGTGCTTATTATAATCCTACTGGATCCGCCTGTTAGCATGCTTAATAAAATGATGTTTATGATTCTCTACATACTAAATCTCTCACATTAAAATATAATATTAATAGTCTTTAAATAAAAAAAGAAGACACAATCAAGCCCATTTATGGAATTGTTCGCACTTGCAGCTATTTTTCATGGAAACATTTTATTGCTCAACAGCATGTAAGCATAAAGCATAAAGCTGCACATATATTACAGGTGAACATAGAATCTAATTAGAAAAAAAAGACGGACAAATATGGAATGAAAAAATTCAAATACATATCACAGCCACTGAGTCCCACACATTATTTATCCTCATGTCTAAAAGAACTAAAAGACGATCATGCAAAACTTCATTTAAGAGATTTTACCTATACAATCACATGCACAAGTTAGTACCCCCTCTCTAAATTCTTTTTTTATGTGTAAAACATAATAAAAATAGTCTCAGACAACAACATACAACTTTTTTTTTTCACCATGTCATTATTTCTTTAACAATTATGAAGCTAAAAAGAAAATAACGTGGGCAATTCTTGGTACACCTTTACTGCTTCTTGAGGATTTAAATGTCCGTAAGAACAATGTCTTATGGACAGATGTTCCAGAAGTTCCAGTTGTTGTTTGGCCTTAATGCCCAGTGCCATTTTTGGTGAAAACCAAACACAGCAAAAACAGCAGAAACGCCTTATACCCACTGTCAAGCACAAAAGTGGGGCAGTGATCATCTGGGCAGCAACAGGACCTGGGCACCTTGCATTCACTGAGTCAACCACAAACCCCTCTCTATACCAGAGATGGAGGCAAATGGAAGGCTAACCGTCAACCTGACAGCTAAGGCTTGGTCAAAATTGGGTCATGCAACAAGACAATGATCCAAAGCACAACAGTAAGTCTACAGACCAGAATGGTGGAAAAATGAAACAATCAAGGTTTTGCAACAGTTTATGTGAAATCCAGACCTAAAACCAATCGTTGTAGAGAAGAATAGGAAAAAAAAATCATCCACAATGATGTGAGAGACTGAAAGTCATACAGGAAATTATTACTTCAAGTTATCAATGCTTAAGATGGATCTACAAGCTACTGAATTTTGGGAGGTACTTAGTAATGCCCAGATGTTTTTTTACTTTTGGCTTTGTTTCTGTTAAATTAATAATGGCACCATGAAAAAAAAAAAAGTTTTGTTGTTGTTCATCTGAGGTTGTATTTCCCTAGGACCTGCTTTTACAGAAAGAAAAACATGGAATTAAAGGAGGGGGTACTAAATTTTGCAGAACTGTAAGCCAAAAGTGTTTTAAAAAGACAATTCTATCAACTGCTCATGTTTATAAAAAAAATATTACAATTAGAAAGACAGTCTCATGACTTTGAAACAAATTGTTCCACCTTTTTCAGGCCTTAGCAAGTGTGTGTCCTGCAGATTGTTTAGATTGTGCTCTTGGAATCTTTACTTTCTTTATTAACAACCTTAGCTTGATGGATAGCCAATTGTTATGACTGTGGAGCACTTTTTAGAGGCCTACAGTTAATAACATTACAGCTTTTGATCACTCTCTCTCCCTCTCTCTCTGTAGTATGTCATCTCTTAATATAAACATAATGATGGAAATGTGTTCTTAACACGCTTGTTACTAGTGAAATAAAAATATTTAACCACAGTTAAACGCTGCTTTACATCTAACAGCTTGTCGAACCTGATATTTTTTTAACGTAAAATATGTTACTTCAGTTTAACAGATCTTTTTTTACTGCAATAAACAATTCAAAACGTAACAGGTCAGTCTAAGATTTTTAATTCCTTTGGTGTCTGCAAACAATGTGCATCTTAACACTAAAAGATGTAATATACCTAATCAGAAAGAAATAAATGTTATGTGTGTAAAAACTACTACAAGTACCAGTTTCCTGAAATTGTGTGAGTTACTGGAGAGACAAACATTGAGGCACAAATCACAACATTCACAGGGCAAAAAATCCAGTTAAAAGGGATGGCTGGCTAGATGAATCAAAGACAAAGTGAAATATAAAAAATAATCGTAAGAAAAGGAAAAAGAAAACACAAACACATCCACTACTTGTGAATTCACTCACTCAGCATTTTGTGGAAACCAACAATAAACACACTATGAATATAATTCAACAGACATTATTAAACTGTCTTACCAAATGCCAAAGAACATATTTCATGGTTTTCTGGAATTAGTAAGCCAAGAAGACTTGTACTGAACAGAACGTGTGTGTGTGCGGTCTCTCCTTTTTCAATCTGTGTTTAAGCTCTACAGTATCTGCATGTTGAGGCACTTGGAAAGAATATGATTGTACTGTGTGTAGCCTATTATGTACATTTGTTCCGGTTGTGTGCCTGTAAATCTCACTCCTTCCCAAACTGACATGTGCTTAACCTTACAGATCTAAAACTGAAAGTCCCATGGTCACAATATCATATCCCTCTATCAACAGATTCCAGATGAACATTTCAGCACAGAGGAAATGGTCCGAGGCCTATAATCTCTGGCACCTGATCTAAAGCAAGATGGTGACCACGATTAGCTTGGCAGGAATTCATGTAGGACCACTGAGGATAGGACAAAAATGTGATAAAAAAAACTGCTTCTTTTGCTTGTGCTTCTCCAAAAGCATCCTAACCTCACACTGTTAAAATTAAGGAATCGAGTCTTCCGTTAAAATATAACCATGAAACATTTAGTACAAAATTTAATTTATGAAACCGTTTACATGTACATCTATCAATGCTACATTATAATTAAGGAAAAAAGATGAATAATAATATTCACAGTCAAACATCATTTAGTGAGTTATGGGCTCAGTTTTCCAAAATACAGATACCTCGCACACACCATATATTCACAATATAACATCCTCAATCACTGGTCCCACACTAATACGACACTCCATGTTAGGAAAAGGGGTCAGTTCCACGCAACCACTGATGATCCGTCTGCTCCACGGGCAGTCTGGAGGCTGACATTTACACTTAAGGCAGGCTAGCAATGTCCCGCTTTGGAGGGGGTCCTTCTGGTTTGCAGGGCGAGCCATTGGCTTTGTCTTCAAAGACAAGGACTCTGAAAAGAGAGGAATAGCCAAAAAAAGTTTAAAAAAAAAAGTCAAATAGTCAGTATTTCATAATAAAAAACACATCGGGTAGCCTAACCAATAAGGATTTTTTATGCAGAGTTTAATTATTGTTGCTGGATTTCTGAGGCTGATACCAACATTGATATTTAGAAGTTGAGACAAATCAGCTCTTTACTGCTTTTTTTTAAAATAAAAATCTTGATATAAGTCAGTGGAGAAACTATATAATAGTGGTGAAATTATTATTATTTTACCCAACAATCATGATCTTTCATGTGTCTATTAAACATACAGAGTGACGTAAAAAGAATAAAAATAAGTAACATAAATCCCAAAACAATCTATTTACTATCACACAAGACAAATGACAACAACTATTCAAAAGAGAGAAACTGGAACTAAGTCACTTTGCTTTAGCACCATGGAGCCAGACGTAAAGAAAGTAAAATGTAACTTAAGAAGACAAAGCAATTGAATTATATAAATGCAGGATGGATGACTGTATCCTCAAATAGCTGACTATCCTTCCTCAGAGACCCACAGGCATGATCTGAAGTAGCTGAGCAGTAAGTGAAATGAACGGAATGAAAAGAAACCACAACGGGACTAGGGGAAATAGTGGTTTAGTCTGTACGCACTAGAGTGAAGGATCTGACAGGAGCTATTCCGAGCAAATGCCCGTCTTTAATTTCCTTTTTTGGAAAACTCTGCAAAGCTCCACTAAGCCCATAAGGAGTAATGAGCCCGATGACGGCACTTAGCAACTCAAACTTGGGCACATCTCTCTAGCAATCTCTGTCTTCACACTACTGATTCCTCTTCTCCTCCTCAAGCTGGATGAAATCATTCAGTTCACTGCTGACAGTTATCAGGAAACTACTACTGATTCAGTGACAAATACAATAAAAAGTTTGCACATACAATTTACAGGTTTATACTGTCATATAAACTGGAAATAATCAGTGTGCGGATGTAGAATATAAAGTGATGATGCCGTACTATGTTGAAATGACATTTTTAGATTTAGTTTTGTCTAAAGCTTAAAAAAAGAGTTTAGTTGTCAAGGCCTCTAAGAGCTATTGCTATTCATTAATCAAAGCTAATCTGTCATTCAAAATTTTAATGGTTGTGACTGTTTCTGCACTTCTGTTGCATAAATGTGACTTTTCTTCACAAACACCCCAATTGTGGAGCCTGACCTCAATCATTTTCCTCTAATTGCAACCAAATCAATTGTTGTCTTGCCAAATGCTCTGAACAACACTATTCTACCCTCAACCTCTTTCCCCCTCTGCCCTCTCTAGAGACCAAAACAACAGGACGCATGAGAGGCGTTCACACTTATCAGATCGTAAGGTTGCCAGTTAGTGTTTTAAAATAAGCACTAAATATTAAGGAACAACAAGATACTATATGCAAGTTTCACAAAAAGATTTGTAGTAAAATAAACCTTATCAAAATGAGATTTAAACTTCTCTTTAAACATAGTGATCTGTGTCAAAGTACAGTAACTGATGTACCATTGTCGAAGTGAGAATATTAAACATTAGCTTGTGGAATACAGAGATTTATTTATTAAAATGAGACCCAGTGGATGAGAGAGGTAGGGAGAAAATGACACATTCAATTTATAAATAGCAGCTGTGGGACTATGCGATACACTTTTGAAAAATGGTTGAGAAAGAAGGTTAAAGTTATGCATTTGTCTGATTGGTGCTGTTAGGATTATGAGATTTGTCTGCTAAAAGGTCCAGCCAGCTTAGTTGAGCAGTGCTGACATGCAGCAGCCAATACACACTGGCTCCTGCAGTCAGATCCAGAACAAGGCTGCTTTAAAAGGCTTACACTGGCTTACACAAGAGCAGGAAATATCACACCTTAACCACCTGGGACTGCTTACAAAATATATATCTGAAAGAAATCATTTGTATCATAAAAGATTAATTTTGATGACAATCTTTTGTCAGCCCTGTGTGACTGACAGTGGTTAATCAGGCTGTAATCAGTTACCTAAGCACATGATCTCAGGATAAAGACATGTTGACTATGGATAGGCTACAGAGATGGGTTTTGTTGCCATGGCGATTAATGATAATGCAGCATGTTGGCTATGACATCATCACCAGGCATCTCAGAATAAATCCATTTGCTGACACAGCACACAATACATATTACGCTAACAAACAACGCGCCGGCAGATGGTTTATAGATACAACTACGTCTACATGTATGTAAAAGGTTTCAATAAGCCTGTATTCTTCATACACACACAAACAAAGGTTTACTTACAGTTTGAGCACAGCTGAACGCTTGCCCAGCATCATCTTGACAAAGTCTCTGTAGTTGATAGTGTTGCTGCTGCCGCCCGTCACCTCAACAATCATTTTTTTCAGCTCCAAGTGGGTCTTGGGCACACCCAGCTTCTCCATCATCCTCTTGAGACCCATCAGATCTAAGAGAGTGTACAGTTGACCATCAGATCCAAAGCAAATTTAGGAAAAAAATCTTCCAAAAAAATTAAAGATTGTCTAATCAGATCCTACTTCTCCAGTTTTTGATTTCATAACATCTAATGGAGTCTACAATATCCTCCAATAAAGAGCTTTATAAGTAAAAACAAAGAAATACATGCATCAAAACAACCCTCTACAGCCATGATAGCATTGTAAAAATGTACTCAAGCTGCATGCTATGCCACATCAAAGGCCAGACATTTGAACAAGTGTGATAGAATGACCCATGAAGTTGGTGCTCAATATGGCAGCAACCACAGAAATCTTTATCTTTATTGTTTGTTAAATGAAAACAATACAACACCTGAAACTCTTTCTCCGCCTCCTTACATTGATGTATTTGTTGAACATCTGTAGGATTTCTTTACATGGCGTCTGCCAATTTCATGCCAATGAATCTAGTGTGTTTGATTTCAGACTACTTGAAGTAAAGTTGCATCAAGTGATTGTTAGATATTTCACTGGCAAAATGGAAAATAGACTTATTAGTGTTACAAAATAAGTTAGGGAAGAAGTATTATGACCACATTGTCATCCACTGTGAAGCAGTGGACCATATCTGCTGTCTGACCACCACATTTGTGTTCAACTCACATCCGCTCAACAACTATGGGCCTTTCACACTAGTGTACATCATGGTCTCACTTTACATACAGGACACAAACATGACACATGAGCCTGTTCAAACCTGGTGCTCACACAAACACAGTATTAATTACTGTTCCCCTGTTGACACTGCACATGGTTCAGCTGACAGTTGTTATCTGAGGTGCAGTTGGTGTTTTAGTGCTGCCTCTTACTCACCAATCTCTCCTTGGTCATTCAGGTCAAACTCAGCATATTTATCTGCAAAACAAATATACACGGAAGATTATTACTAGAAGCAGTAATTAACCCTCAATTCACACACCACTTATATTATAATAATGTTTTACCAAACACCGATGCACAGCTGGCATATCACGTCAGCAAAAGAGTTAACACACACACACACATGCACACGCACACACACACACACAGTGCTGATCTCACTGTCTTACAATTTGCTGACAGCTGACCCAGCAAAAAGAAAGACACAAACAGCTGATAATGACAGGTGTGTTTTTGTCTGAGTGTGTTTTGTAAGTCTGTCAGCAGAACGCAGGCAAAAGGCAGCTGAGTGGGGCTGACATAAAGGAGAGATAAGCGAAGGGGCCAGGAAGTCAAAGGAGAACTTTAACTTCAAACACAGCAAACAGGAGGGAAAATAAATACGCTTGAGCTAAAAATTGTAGAGCTCACACTTTTTATATCTACATCGACTGTACAGCTACTTAGTTATCAGTTTCAGCTGAATAACCAGTATTTGGTACAGGGGTGTTAGAAAATAGGAAAAATATTGAATATCAACATATTGAATTGTAACCCCTGTATTATGATAGGTATCGTTTCACCAGATTCTTGCCAATAGTCCTAATTTGTTATTTTACCATCAGTATAGCAAACTAGTATAGTAAGTAACAGCATGCAGTGATTTATTTCTTTACATTATTTACAGGGCTTGTGCAGGGTCCAAGAGCATGAAATTTAATGGTGATATGAAAAATATCACAGGCACCCTTACGTTTCTATTCTATTTTTGTTAACACTTCCCAGCTGTTTGTAACAATAATCAATAATAATAATATCATTACTTCATCAATAAACACAAGATGCACCTGGATTAGAAACAGAAATGAAGGAATAAACAGAATATATATATCCATATGTTTTATGTATAATTTCCATAACTTTTAACCTTGAGGGACTTGCAGCTACCCTAATTTATATTTATTTTAGAAACACTGGGATCTACACAAGAGAAAAAGAAATAGGAGAACAGATCATTTTCTAGCTTGCTGACAGAGAAAAGAAATGATAGATATTACTCTTCTCCTCTATAATCTGTCTGCTACAGTAGATACAAAGCTGGAGCCAGGAGAGAGCTTATCTTAGTATAAAGAATGGGAGCAGGAGGACACAGTTAGCTTTGTTCTGTCCAAAACTGAAAATGAATTAAAAATTTTTATAAAGATAAAGATTTTCTACAAACATGAGTTAAATTTTCCCTTATATGTCAAATACAGTGTCTACCTTATGTTTTGTTTGTGTGGGAATAGATGCTAAATTACCTGTATTATATTGTCTGATCAAGGCAGTTTTGCATTTACAGTAAGTACTAACTATTAACTACTGTACTTTGTTTCACTTGTAAAAACTTATAAATGTCATGCTACTAAATTGGCAGCTGTTATAAAGTACTAAAAGCAGGCATTCCCCTGCTTCTGCCTAAATTTCACTAGTCTCCTTTTACTAGAAGACCACTTTAGTCAGAATACACTTGCTATTTCTGTCCCACAATGGAAGCTCTGTGTGTATTGGAAGGGGAAGAGAGAGAACTGTGTTAACTGTGTGAGCACCCATGGAGGGAGAGACAGGACAATGCTAACCCTGTTCGTCAACTCTGAGGAGTGGGCCTCTCGCGTTCTGGAGTGGGTCACTTGTTGTAGTGCAGACTGTTGATCATCTGCAGCCACAGAAAATGTCTGGACTGAACAAATCTCGAGTCTTTAGCTTCTCTTCTTGATCCACAATTGTTTGTGACAAACTGACAGTGCCATCAGCTTATGAATCACCAGCCATTTTCTTTAAGCTATAATTTGAAAAGGCTCTTCCACTGTAAAAAGAACTTTGCTGATAAAATAGTTGTGGTGGATGATCACTTCCTCTGCCACATAAACAGGGAATTTTTCCATTCTTTTAATGAACTAGAATACATGATTCTAAAGGCAGATTTTTGTTCATCCTAAAAACAACTCAATTCCCCTTCTTATCTGACTGACAACTGAAAAATAAGTTCTCCTGTGTAGTTACTACTAACCTATAGAAACGTGAACCTGCTGCAAAATGTTGAGAAATGTTCACACTCTATAACAACATGACACAGATATAGTTAGCTATAGTCATTTGGAATATGTTTTTATTTGTTCCAGGGCTGAAAACAAAAAAATGAGACTCAACACGTGGAACAAACTTTTCCAGCCATTATACTTCAGTGTACTGGGATCATACTACATGACAGAAATTGCTATGAACTTTTTTTCCAGCAAATATTTAGTTAAAAACTGAATGAAATGATTAATTAAATGTAAAGAAATGTTTGTATTACATATTCTGGTACTAATTTGTACAAATTCAACATTCCCCAAGACTGCAATGTGCTACTTAGATTAAACAGCGCAGAGTGAACCTATAATGTGATGACCTGTTATACAGTATGTAATGTTGTTATTAGATGATACTTTAAAACAACTGCTTTACTTCTTTGATGTGGAATATAGCATCAGTGTTCACTGTCCCTGAAACTAATGCCACACTCCTGTAGAATTACAACAAGGAAAATTTTATAAATCATTCACATCAAGTTTTGACTTGTAATACTCAGTAGAAGATATGAGACCTGACAGCGACAAGACTTCCTATTAGCAAAGAAGAAGAAGAAGAAAGCAAATGCTGCTATAATACATGCTCCTATTCTACATGGGTAGTTTGTATCTTGCTTCACTTACTAACAAACCACTACAAATATGTATTTAGAAGATCCTAATTTAGAGTTAATTTGGATAGTTATCCGATATGATTAGCTGCAACATTAGTGGCAGAATTAAGTTTTTCCTTTGTTTAGATACCGACTTCTCACTGGGACGTGGTTCCAATAGTATGGAAAAAAAATACCCAGCTATTCACCCAGGATCTGGGTGTCAAGCCTGCTTTCTGTTTATACATCTGTTCCATTTCCTCCAGCAAGCACAGATAGTAAGTAGGACAATGGACTATGTTTCTCAATTCAAGACATAATGTATGCCTCCTTTTAGAATAAACAGTCTTGTGTTATTCTGTCTAGAAAATGTCAGAGGAAAAAAATTACACGAACAGAAAAAGAAAACAAAATACTTTGCATTCAAATATATAAATATAATAGCTGAGCAGTAGGGAAGAGCTCTTTAGTAAATCATGCTTTTTTATTCCTGTAATTTGCTTCTAGCAGGAGAGTTTTTCTATTCTCAGGAGCTATGAGTTTACCCAGCAAAGTTCTGAATATTGTAACAATAAGCACAGGAACGCCCCAGCACATTCCTGCAAGGCCACTGAGGACTTGGCTTTGCAAACCTCTTAGAAATCACAGCAGTCTGTAGTTCCCACAGAGAAAAACAAAATGCTGAAGACTAGATGTGTTTGAAGACTGCAAACAAATAAACAAATACAGAGGCTAAGACAAAAGTCGATGATGATGGGACACACCCTAGCACAAAGACTAGCACCAAACAGCACATCTTAACACAAGTCAGGAGAGGAACAGATTTGCTTACTTTTCAAACTTTCCAATTTCTCAGGCAGGTCATCTTCATCCCTGTATTTCTGGTCTTCCAGGTATTCCTGAGAAGTAGAAGGGAGGGCAAAACAAGTTTTCAGTCTTTAAATGAAACTCATTTGTCCACTCACGAGTCCATTTCTCATCATTGTTATATAACACACATTTAAACAGGAATGAGGCCCACACACAAATTAGATCAATAAGCTGATTGTGTCCTGTCAAATGTGTCAAAAACTCCAACTTGAGACTGATGATTCACAAGAACATAAGAAATTTTCTCTCCTGGACTGTCATTACTTATAACTGTTTTCATTAAGTGGAGCACCTCACAAGGGTGTAAAGAAAAGAGCCTGAAGGGAACTATTCTAATGAAATTATAATGACGCAATCTGCTGTGTAGGAGTCAGTTTCAATCATCACGGAATGAAGGGAGAGAAAGAAAAGCAGAGAGTGAGACTGGTCTCTGCAGTGACCTCTATGTGTATGACATGCTTGTAATTAAGGGTGATGAGGATAAACACCACAACTGGGTGTTCAGCTAGGACGCCTGACTCAGCTGAATCACCACTGCAACCTCCAAACATAGGAATGTCCTTCCACAGGCAGTGTATCTTGCAAGTATATTTGAACAAGTGCAGTGCCAGTAATACAATGAATGAAATCTGCTGCCAGCATCTAAAAAAGAATGTTTGATAATACAGAGGACAAATACTCTGGAGGACTCTCCTTGTAAGTCGCTTT
Source organism: Ctenopoma kingsleyae (assembly GCA_032353495.1). Lineage (NCBI taxonomy): Eukaryota > Metazoa > Chordata > Actinopteri > Anabantiformes > Anabantidae > Ctenopoma > Ctenopoma kingsleyae. The sequence goes on along the minus strand of JAUBNQ010000004.1, from coordinate 4,952,905 downwards.
GGATAAAAGCGTCTGCTAAGTATAGTAAAGTAAAGTAAATACAGAGTGTGCTCTATCTAGATAAACTGCGGTTTTGTTCGGAAAATGTCAGAGCATAATGAAAAGTACTCTTTATACTTCTGATTGTCGATGGTTATGTCTTCAGATGTCCTGTTTACAGTGCAAAACCCAAAGATAATTCGATTTACGATATTATCGATATAAAAGACACAATTTTATTATTTTCTTCATTCTGACCAAGAAATATTCTGGGGAGAACATTTTACAACTGGAATAAAAACCTTGTCACTACTTTATGTTGACACTGTTTCAAAACATATGTTTGGCATTTATGTACTATAGTTTCTTACCATTTACTGGCTAACGTGCAAACTAATACCTCTGCAACATCAGCATTGGCCAAAACTGGTTGTGCTCAGTTATTTTACCAATTAACTGATTATTTGTTTGGTTCATAAATATAAGGAAAATAGGTAAAAAATATTCAGGCCTGCAGCTGATGTCTTAAAATTTTGTTTTGTCCAACTAACACTTGAAGATATTCTGTTCTATATATTAAATAAACAACTGTTGTTTTAAATGTCTGCCAATCATTAGCTATCAGCTATATAGTATTTATCAGTTTTCCATCTCACAGGATGGACTTGTGCATTTTAACAAAATGCATTGGAATGAATACTAGTGTACAACATCCCTGGATTCTTCTCCTTAAAAAAAAAAAAATCAGTGGTCATATCTCTTCCTATTTCTTTCATGAACAAATGAAGGTTATCAAAACACTGTATATATCTCTGTGGGAACAGAAAGGTCACAGGCCCTCCCAGCTGACCTGGTTTTCATGTGGCCACAGTAGGGAGCTGATGACAGGCGGCCAGCCAAAGCAAAGGAGGGAAACAAGAGATTATACAGACATCTAGTTAATCTGTGGGAACTACTATAGGAGTTATCTGACAAAAGGAGGCCTAATGTTAGACAAAAAGCTCATTCAGGCACCTGAAGAGACCCAGGCGTGGACAGCAGAGCAGCAATATAAAATACAGGAGCACACTTCAAATGTATTTCAAACAGATCGATATGATCAGGAGGTCAAAATACTCATAGTCCCTTATCACACAGTGTTGCAGCTGCAGATAGTTATTCAACAAGTGCGACTAGACTGAAGGAGAAAATCAATAAAACGCCTCAACAGCACCGCTATGGTGAACAACAACATAGGTTTGGTGTATGGTATTTAAGGGGATTTATTATCAACACTGTATAGCTGAGCAGGGTTGGAGCATCACCGTGGTGTTCAAAAACAAGGCCAATGCCAAGTCAAGTGAATACGTGCTAATTAAACTGAAATTCCCTGAGGGACCATTAAAGACGCTGGACGCTAAGAAACAGAACATGCGTACCTTGTTTATTTCTTCCAATTTCTGCTTTTGCTGCTCTTTTAACAGTCCAAAGGCTTTCCCTCCTGTAAAAGAAAAAGGCGTTATTTTAACAGCTAGCTAGTTAATATCGACACATGTTTAGCTTGAACAGTAGCCGGTCGGCCTCCTGATGCTCTATTGTAAAGACTAAGCTTTATCGTTAGCTAGCGACAGACATAACAGATGCCCGGGAAATTAAACAAGGCAGCCCGCTATCGTTTTATTTATTACCTTGGGCATTTGAAGGCATCCCGGAATTTATCTGTGATTTATAAATCCACAAAATGAAAAAGATCCAAGCCAGACGGCTGCCGCGACTGTCCGCCGGGTTGGTACTCTATTCTCTGTTAGAGATTGGACTCTGTGAGGGCCACTCGGCACCGGTGTCAAGACGGACACAATAAGGAACGGAACATCCGGTCAAAGATTTCAAAATAAACTACACACGGACCAGTTTCTTTTGTCTGAAAGTCCAAAATCCAAGATATTCACTTTACAGTAATAGAAAACAGAAAAGAAGAGCAGAGAAGTGGAAATGTATCAGTCAATACAGTAATTGATAAATACATAATTTATTTCTAGTTTAGTATCATTATATTATCATCACTGTCTATGTAAATAGTTACTTTTATTTAAAGTTTTTAAAATTATTATCACAATGACTGGGTTACCTTTTTATGTATTTGATTAACGTTGTTTTGCTCTATTTTATGCTTTATTTTCATTCTTATCTTATACAGTAGGTTTGCTTTTGGGACATCTCCTTTGAATGCTTGCACACATGGCTAATATTACAAATTCTGATTATAAGCTCTTATTATGAAGGTTGACACAGCCATATTCCGGTAAAATTCTGCAAATACACTTACCTCATCAGTGAATGATGGTCTTGGAGTAAAGTGTGACGCTTTTAAGTCGCGCTTACCATCATGTGGTGTATGATGAAACTGCACATAACGAGGGTGCGACCAATGCAACATCGGTTTATGCTGGAATAGACGTCATAGTGTAAAGAAAGGAAGGAATTCCTTTGAATTTAAGCCACCACGTTGAGCAGAAAAACATTTCAAAACAACAATAAGACATAATACCCGTCTTCAGCAAAATATGACAACCATAAAATCTAAAGTCTGTGATATGAAACTATGCGCAATAAGAACGAAATCGCTCGTCATAACCTTTTGCATGTACATGTACTTCATGTTGTATTGTAGAGTATTCAGTCTAATGTTTATTTATTTGTCTGCTCATGGTCAGACCTCATTATTCCCCCTCAGTAGATGCTTTATATCTCTCAGTGTGGTATAATCGTGTTTACCCCATTAAGACCTATTCAACAAATGATGGATGCGCTATGTTTTCTTAATGGAACCAATTTCCAAAGCATTTTGGAATGATTTTATTACTTCTGTGTGATGAAAATCCACCTGCTACCTGGACCTTGGCAGTTTATACCATTCTTCCTGGCAAATCGAGTTTACATCACGCCAAGAAAAACTTAACAAGATGCACATGAACACAGTTCAAGGTTTTCAATGCTCCATCCAATGGTGTGGTTTCAGTTTTTACTTTTTAAAAATAAATGAGCAAATTTGTAAAATATCTAAAATACACAATTAAATGTGGCAAAGAAGGGCAAGCAACCCTATGGAAGCTCAGCATTCATATTAAACAATATTTTAAGCTATAGTTTGACCCCAAAGTGGAGTGTTGATTGATTTTTGCATTTGTTGAATTTATCTCTAGAAACTTAATATCAAAAGCTGCTACTAGACACCTCAGTACTTCTTCATGTCTCCAGGTGTATCATCCTTAATTCTGGTTTGTTTTACGCCCGGAAGAAATATGTCAAAGTGAAACTGCACCTAAACATAAAGGAGAGTCCCATTCTTCCTTCCAGCTAGGTTTCTTCTTTTCTACACTTGCCCTCACTTTGGTATAGTGATAGATGTCATGTCATCCATGTACAGTTTAGGGGGATAGACATTGCCCTGTCTGAAGCCTCTTTCCTCCTACGAATAATAAGCTCTGTTGATTGTGTATCCTGCCCTGATGCCTGTGTTTAACTATCTGCTGTCATGTTGTAGTAAACTTTGCAGGTGTGAATTATATCTAGCACTATACTCTAGCACTTCTCACAGTCAATGAGGTATAGAACTGAAAGTGTTAGCTAGATCTAGGAATATTACATATATAATATCTGCTATCATGGGCTATAGTGTGTTGACGGGAAAACAATGCATTTTTTCCCATTTTGAATTTGAAACAGTAAAATGTATGAAAGGGATGTGAATACTTTCCAAAGCAACTGTACACTCAGTTGGGCTTTTTAGTATAGTACATTTTAGTATAATGGTAAACTAATAAGTGACAATAAACAGACTTAATAAATAAAATTAATCAATTTATCAGAGTAGTTTGTCACCCTCTTGTGGTCATTAGTTGTAAAAGTCTCTGTGCTTGTTTTATGACTAGAGCCTGCATACATACAGTTCATCATCCTTCTTTCTTTACACATGCCTGTAAATACTGCAGAGCTCTAGTATTTAGTTTACATGGTTAGAAGGGGATGGAATAATCTTCACTACAATGCTGCTATCAGCTATATGTATATCATTGCTTTGTTTACATCAGCCCTAAAGCAAGGTAGAAATCAGCGACGTAAGCCACATGCACTGTCTGGGTGTCTAAATGTAAGTTAGTCTTAAGACCCACTGAGCACTGCCAGGGGAACTTATCTCCATGCAGGCTCCTTTTTAAGTTTATTGGATTGTTTTTTTTTTGTAATGGGATTCTAGTGTCTTAAGGGGTGTCACGTTCATTAATTGTTTAATAATGTGGGCATTGTGAACGTGTTTTAGAGTGTAACTGTTGGCTATTCTTCCCTAATAGCTCTTTTCAGACAAGCTTGACTTGGCACTGTTAATTCACAGTTTTAGGGTATAAATATTATTAAGGAGAAACATTTTTCTTCCCAGATTAATTAGATGGAAGTAATTTACATATTCAGGAGTAATATTAGACTCACACATACCAACACAATTGAAATGTAGCACCTTCTATTCCAGTGGGAAACATTTCTGTAAATGGTTTGCTTCTGTGAATACAATGCATCAGAAACAAAGCTGTCTTTAGAAAACAGGAAAATGTTGTGAAAGTCATATCTGCTTGTGATTATGATTATACAGTCACATGATGCTGCATTTACTCTGTCAGAAAACAGGCACAGAGGTGTAACCTTTGCTACTGAGGCTGCACAGCCCAACATGAAATTTACACAAATGACAAAACCTGCTGTGCATATTTTATGAGCATGTACTTGAAAGCCAGTTGATTCAGTTTGTCATAGTGCTTTGAGATTTATTACCAGAGACGGTTTTCCTCTTCTCCATATTCATGTTCTTTCAGTTCAGTCTAGCTGATTTGAAAGAAGACTAGTGGACTTCTTTTATATGCTGCATCTATGAGACTCTACTCTGAGAGCTTGCACTGTTTCCTCCATTTATTAATTCAGTACTAGATCATAGTGTTGGCTTTAAATAAATTATGACCTTGGAAAGACCACAGTCTTCTACTAGCACAAACAGACTGTAATATGCTTTCAAATTATACATAATATGTCGCCCTCCCAGTGATTTCAGCATCTTGTATTTTTGTTGATGTTCAGAAATGGTCGGCCCACAGATGTTTTCTCTCCTCACTTTTCTGCTTAGAATTGTAAAAAAAAAAAAAAAGGATTTCAATGAGATCTCTGGGACAAGTGGAGCAAATGTGGAATTAGTGTGTAGCAGTATGTCTTTGTCATGTCTGTTTTATGTCACAGCAGAAGTGATGCATCAAGAAAATACACTGGACATATTTTTTATACATCATCATAAATGATCATCATCAGATATTACAATATCTTAATACAGTGTATAGTACAATAAATGTCACATAAGCAAGATCTTTAACAGCAACTTGTCTATAATAAAAATAAAGCAGGAAAAACTAAATTTGTCATTATTATAATTATTATACAGAAACTATAATGTTTTAATACTGCATAGTACACACTAGATGTAGTCAGCTTTTGAGTTTGAAGTGAGCTTATTTTATTTCAGTATCCATACTACATAATAATTGCTGCTGCTTTAAAGTTACCACTTGAACACTATGTGTCCAAAACATCCCTATATATAACTTGTTTGTACTAATACAAAGTGCTGCACATCAGATGAATGTAGTGTGTAGTACTGTATGTAGTACGGATTTCAGACAGTTTGGTTTGGATTTGCTATTGGACACTGTTCTTCCACAATTCATTGTACAACACAACCATAAATGCTCACAGCTTGAATAAAATGTTAAGATTTATGAATCTGTAGGTCTGGAAAGATAGAAACAAGCAAAAAGTATCACATCTTATGACAGATGCTTTCTTGTGGATCACAATGACAACAATTTACCATGTTCACAATCTTAGTTCCGCATCTTATCATGCTAACATTTTCAAAATTAGCTCTAACATTTCAATATCCTGCTGTTTTAGGAAATTACTTTGCCTTATATGAAAATTAAACTGGATATTTCTGAAAAGAATGCCTTACATCTTTAGATGAAACAAAGGCTCAGACAAATAAGCAGTTTAGGATAGAGAGGCCAACTGAATTGTTGTTTTTAATCTGTTGATTTGAAGATAGTAAGAAAAACAAAGAATGATACCTAGTTTTATGTTACCATAGTCTTATGGTTTAATACAGTATATCAACCAAATTCTCAGACCACAGTACAAAACAAGTTTCATGACTATTGAGATTCCCATTTCAATTGTTGCTGCCTTTTGAAAGTTCAAAGAAATACTCAGGTCAACAATGAACATCTGGTGGGTAAAAGTGTCAAAGGTAACTGAGAGTCAGGGCCGTGGAGAAGGGAAGCCCTCCAGCAGTGTGAAAGCACTGAGTGGACACATCAGGTCCAACAGGTATTTTGATGAGCAATAAGAAAGTTTTATTTGATGTGCTATCATTCAAATGTTTGAAAAGAAATAGAAATGTCTGCAGTTTGATGTCATACAAGTTTAGAACAAGCAGACTCGATGATCTGATTGCAGAGTGGATGAGAGAAGGTTAGGAGAACAGGCATCAGGTATGAGGGTGGAAATTAGTTTTTACACACCTGTTCAGATGTAAAGCCATGCTAAGAATTCTGAATCAATGGATGAAAATGGAGTTTGTATGTGATTTAGGTGAAGGGTTAAAGGTTAATTGCATCCTTGAAGGGTGTCAAACCTATTCTCAAAGTGGGGGCAACAGTCTTTGGTGGGCAGAAAAAGAAGCTAAATGGCTGTGGGGAACTGATGTGAGAAAAGGTTTTATCAGGATCTACAAAGTGAGAGGAAGGAATGTGGCAGGGAACACGAGAAGTGGGTGGAAAGAGGGGGTAGTATAGTGTGTTTCACTAAGTTGTGATGAGGTGAGACAATAGCAGTGCTGAAGAGAGGGAAACGAGGTTAGGTCAGTGAAGGCTGCACAGCATGTACCTAAAAAATAGTATGGTAGTATAATGATAAAAAAAAAATCTGAGTTTTGTTGCTTTAAAAAATGCCATTATCTTCATGCGAGCATTAGAACAAACCATGCATATCAAATCTCAGTGATCCATTTGCAGATGGAAACAATTTGGAAAAAACCCTTTCCTTTTTTTGTTTTATTTTTTGGTATCACACCACATGAGGGCAGCATTGTTTCACATTGATGTTGCCTCTACCACCTCAGAGCCATTTTTATATTACATGCAGTATGTGATTTCAAAAGAAGAGGGTAAGGGAAGTCAGTTACAAAAATGATAGCAAACTGTAAAACCACATTAACAATAACATTGGTAAAACATAAATCATTGTAGCACAAAAGATTACAAAACATGGATGAACTATTTAATCCCATTTTAATCTAAATACAATACAATATTGATACTCACTTAAACATGTTGTACTCACTCAAGTGTCATCTCCTTATCTATCACTGGTGTCTAAAGGTGGCACCCTGGTAGATTAATGTGTAGTTATATATGCTTGATGCTGCATGCTGAATACCAAGGAGGTAAACATTTAAATAGAAGTCAGTGATATAGGCATCACAAAACCAGAGTTAATCATAAACAGAATAAAGACAAGATAAATCTGCAGTAGTCTGTGGCAAATGGTCTATAAATCATATATACTGGAAAGGGCAGGAGACATAGATCAGTAAGAGATCAGTAAGTTTCATGGAGAGCTTACAAGGAAAATGCAGCTAAACTCTTCCTTTAATAACAACAGCAAATTCACATCACCCATACGTAACTTTGTACCCACTGTACCTGTGTATTAAAATATACAACTCAACTGTTAAGCAGTCACATGTAAAAATCTACATACTTACCCTTTAAGTAAATTACAAATATTTCTTACTAAACATCTGCTGATTTTTACATATGACTCTCAAATTGGTAACTAAAACAATCAAAACTGACTTATATGAGTTGTCAACAGATAAAACACAGCCTAAAAAGTACATAACTAGTTTTACTTACTATCTCACTTAATGTTCATATATTCACATTATATCCTTAGCATCATCATGTTCATTAAATAATTCACCGTGAGTAGATCATGTGGGTTATTAACAAATAGGCCTTGGTGTTTCTTTATTGGATTGCAATCAACTGCTGAAAATGACGAATGCACTGCCTAAAGGTGATTATTGGCATTAGAAATTTGGATCATATAATCATTTTATATTATCAAAGCATGGAAAAATGACAAATGAGCAAACTAGGTTTTGATACTTAACCTCTAAATTCTAAAATATCCATCCATCCATCCATCCATCCATCCATCCATCCATCCATCCATCCATCCATCTTCTTACTGTTTGTCAAGGTAA
>JAUBNQ010000004.1:4913423-4927731 GCA_032353495.1 Ctenopoma kingsleyae | reverse complement strand
CACACACACACACACACACACACACACACACACACACACACACACACACACACAGTGTGTTGTACAGCACTGCTCCAAAGATTAACAGAACTCTCCTGAACCAAGCTGACTACTGTTAGAAGGGGGTAATCAATTTTGAGTTTTTCGCTTTTTGCACTCATCGTGGCCACTGGAGGGCTTTTTGCATCATTCTGTCTAGAATTCAGGATAATCCTCAGAGCAATCACACGCTAGGAGATGCAGTGAGCGTGCGGCAAATCCCAGAAAGCAATAGGCTTACAGTGGGAGAGAAGCTGTCCCCCTGTGGCTAAATGTCTTACTCTTAAACTCCAACGTGCCTTAAAAGGCCGCTGTGAAGAAGAGAAACTTGAGCTGTGATACAGGGATAGGTGCACTTTGTATGAAATATACTGCAAAAGCACAATAATCCAGGGAGTCAAGCAGCTTGTTGGGATTTTGCAATACAGTATGCTTTATGTGAATGGGAGACATTCTTTCTGCTAGTGCTTGTCTGTGTGTGTGGGCGTGTGTTTGGGTTCATTTTTTGTACTCACTGCTCCGTTAGGTTGCTGATATACTCCTCTGTGGAGTTGTCCTCTAGTAGATCCATCAGGAAACTGAAGGTCTGTTTTGAGGCTCTCACTGCCCTGGCGGCTATGACCTCGATGTCATCTGCCATTTCTCTGTGTCTACAAGGCAAGAAGAAAGGAAGACAAAAGGAGAAGGTGAGTAACAGAATAACAGACCATAATAAAGAGCCAGAGGAGAGATGAACTGAATTTCAGCATCAATGACTTTCCCTCACTGGCTCTTCAGTCCAAATTTCTGTAACTACCACATAACAGAGTTCCATACTCTGAGCACCTGAGGGCATTAGTTCATCTAACTACAACATAAGAGAGACAAACTAAAAGAAAGCCAGGAAAGATGAAATTCTACAGATTACTACAATGGTCTTTGCTCATAATTGGCTACTAAAAGATCACTGACATGACTCACCTTTTCATGAGGAACTGTGAGTCATTGACCATAATGTTCCACTTGTTAGGTCCTGACACCACCTCAAAAGGAATGATCTATGAAGTGAAAAATATAGAGAGGAAAAACAACTTGCTGAGCAGATTTGAGAAAGGAAAGAAATCCAAGCAGGGTACTGAAGAGTGTTCAAACTGTTTTGACAAGTTTAATTAAATCATATGAGCTGAAGTCTCAATCTAATAATTAAGGGGTTTTTCACACTGCAGCTGACTGGAGAGTTTTTTTAGACTGAGCGCTGATTGCTCAGAGAAGATTGGGTCTGTGTGAAAGCTATTAATGCAGTCTAAAGCACTCATGGATCTGTCTCAAAATGGTGGACTGGGGGTTGCTTTAAATTTGCAAACAATAAAACTAATCTATTAAACTTCTCCACTTAAAAAAATACAAGTTCAAAACAGGGGCATATGGAAAAAAACCTCCCACAGGATAAATCCCCTCAAGTTTTCTCGTGATAAATGAAATGTGTATACAGTCAAATCCTTCCCCGAGTGACATTTAATTTGAAAAAATGCAAATAAAAATGAGAAAACTGAATCAACAATTGCCACACTAGCATTTTTCCTTCATTTTGGGGGGTTGTTCTGCTTATTAATATGAAATTAAATTGCTGCTGCTGCTGCTGCTGCTACAGGCTTGCCCAAGTGATAAGGGCTGTGAAGGTATTTCTACACGCACACACACGCACACACACACTATCAGAAATAGAGAGCTACATATTGGCAAAACAAGTTCTCTCATCTCCATGAACCTACATAACATAACAGCAGTATCAATAATAGATTCCTGCAAGCGTTGGGAGAAAGAGACGGTGAAAAGTCTCATGGTGGGTGAAGTACAAGTTGTTAATTTTAGCGTCCATCAAACATTCTTTGTATTTTCATTTGGAGGCAGGTAGTTCCCACTCAGTAGGAGGGTGGTGGTGTTGGTATGAAGGGGGGTACAAAAATATTGTTTTGCTTTGTGGATCTATACAAAGAAGCTCCACCAACAGCAAACTAGAGCAACCCATAATCCACCCAACACTGGTGGCATTGGTGAATGATTTGATCAGAGCTATTCAGAACCCTCTACACAATGAAATACCTTGATTACACGGCGACTATGTGAACCGTTAACACAAAGTTAAGGATAAAGTATGTCTGATTCACCTACCATGTTGTCCAGGTCCAATGTCGCCTGCTTTAGTTGTTTCTGAGATGCTCTGATCATGAACACAGTGTCCGTGAATGTTTGACACACACCTCTGCTCCCTTCATCCTTCTTCTTCCCCTCTTCCTCTGCCATGCTGACATTCTGCGTGCTGCAGTTCAAAGAATTTGTAATACCATACAGCTGTGCTAAGAGCGTGCCTGAAGAAGCTTCCAGCAAGGAAAACTGTTTTATAAAGGCCTCCCGTGCCTCTGAAAGAACAAAGAGCACAAAGCAAATAAAACCACATTAAGTCCTTCATGGATTATTTCACCAAGAATATTATTCTTCCAACTCTTTGTATATGTTGTGCTGTATTTTAACACACTTCTCTCATTGACTGATTGAATTCAGACGCTCATCCCTCCTTCTATCTGTGTGCAGTCTGAAAAACTAAAACCATACGGATGTTATGGATGTACAGATGAACACTTTTTTCAGTCTCATCTTGTATTATAAGCATTTTTTTATTCATACAGTAGCTGATCTGGAGCTAAGTAACAATGCATGTGGACCTTGACTCATTTTGTGACATACTGTGCTTTTTTCCTTGTCTTTGTGCCTTATAAAATAAGATAAATCAAGTTTGTGTGCCCTAGTGTGTGCTGTTCTACCTCTGTGTGCACATACTCATTAAATCATTACTGGGCCACCCAGTGTATAAAAGAGCAGGGCTGGTAACTATGTGTGTAGAAGTATGTGGGTGTAGGGAGGGGACTGTCAGACAACTGTTATCCTGATTGCAACTATAATCATTATAAACCAGGGATTAGAGATGCACCGCCTGTCATATAAATAGGGATTAAGTTGGTCACATGGTGCCTTGTTCTATATTGTTATGATTTGTCTCCATTTGGCCTGTGCAGCTGAGCCTGTAAGCCCTTTCCCCTCCAAAGATAATGAGGATATATCAGCATTGTGTTAAAGTAATTGGGAGAGGTTTGTATTGTTGCCTGCTTCCTGATTTAATCGCTTTGTTGTGTTGTTTCTGTAACAGCGTCACACTGAGGAGACACAGACAGAGCAACAGCCCATTTGCAGAACGCCGGGGGCGGTGTCAAATTTCTTAGCCATGCTGGCTGGTATTGCATGTACTGATATGGCATGTTATCATCTCACAGCCAAAATGTGACACAATAGTTACAATGGCACATAAAGGAGATTCATGTTTCACAAAGCAAAGGCTGCCGAGTGTCTCTTCAGATGTCATGACCACAGAGGAAACATTAAAAGGACTGACAGGCCAAGTGGAATTATCTTGGCTTCTGGCTGCTGTTACCTTGGAAGGCCAGAAAATCCTCCAGAGCATTGGGCAGAGTATCCTCCCTCTGGTGCTCATCCTCATAAAGTCTGGCCATGTGATACTTCAGCAGGTGGTGCTCCTTCCCAAATCTACCTCGGCAATCAAAATGAGCCAGCAGCTTCTCCAAATCCTGCAGGCGAGTCCTCAGCTTTTCTGCCTGTAATAGCACCAAGATTTATTGCTGATGGTGTCAATGAGAATACAAATTTTGCGAGACCAAAAAACAAAGGGCTGCGACTACAAACACCAGAACAAAATATCTATCCATCCAGATCTTTCTGTATTCAGCCAGACACAGGGACTGAGACAGGACTCAGATTCTTTGTACACCATAACATCAAAATATACTATTTCAACAAAAGCAATGAATAAATGAATATCAACAACAGGACATGGGTAGATTACAATTTTCACATCTGCATCCACTTACACTGTTATCTGTGTAGCGTGTAGTTGAGGAAAGCATTTTCAGTAGATAACTAGATAAGATGTCTTAAAGATGGAGGTCCAGGTCTGAAAATGAAATAAAGTTGACCCTGGCTGGGTCCAGACCTCTCAAAAGAGTCGTCCCACTGTGATCACACCTCTTCTTCAAACCAGCAGGCGTGTTGCACCTACTGCACATGTGTTTGTGTTTCTGTAGCAGACCTATCTCTGATTGTTTATTGTTTAAGTTGCTGAGCTAGCATCTTCACTCCAGCCATTTTAACACCAGGTACTGTATAACATATGCTTTATAATAAAAAAATATCCACTGCAGTGATTCATTCTTAACTTGGAACATTGATCTTTTTCATTATTTTATCCCATTTCTTATTTTACAGCATTCCACTTTCTTTTTAATATCTTCTTTGAACATCGATCACACATCTCTGTCTTTTTCAACCTTCTTCTCTTTGTGCTCGTTAGTCTTTTTCCTTCCTGCGTGTAAGCCAGAGGAAAATGTGTGCAGAAAGATAGAGAGCGGGAGAGGCAGTAAGGGAGAGCTGGGTGAGACTGAGGACAGTGAGAGTAATTGCAGGTGTTCAGAGCAGACAAGGCTTGGGATGTTCACTGAATTGCTAACACTGTGGAAATCACAGCATGCATTCACAAGGGTACAAGCCGGTCCGAAGTGAACACACAGCCACTTTAGATGGAACAAGAATGTGTACAGAGAGAAGACAGAACATATTGGCAGTATTGTATTGGCCTCAGAAGACGAATTCAGGGACACAGCACCTTAACATATGGACGTGGGTTGCAACAAATCTATAGGGACAGAGAGAAACTGCACAGGAGATCATTAGGGCAAATGTCTCTTTCTGTTTCACTGAACATCCACTGTTTACTTGCAATATACAAATACAAAGGAGACATATGGCTGTCATGCAGGTCTACAAAGGCAGGATGTGCTGTGGGGCTGAGCTATTTAAAGAACTGCACCTCATAAAAGCCAAGACATAATATATACTGGATGTTAGTTTGCAAAACATTTGCATCGATATGTGTAACAATATGCGCAGCACACACATGAATACCCCCGAAGGAGATCATAGAGAAAAATGGAGAAAGATGAGGAAAATAAAGATTCAAAGCTCCGGCATATGAGGGAATTACGGTACTTTATGTGATGTTAATCTGACAGCAGTAGTTAAGTGTGGCAAAGAGAAATATCGCACAAGCTATAAAGTGATTTTAACAATATTGTTTAAATTAAGTCACAATTCACTAAATACATGTGTGTGTGGGTGTGCAATCTGTCGGTGGTGGATGAAGTCAACTGAAAGGGTAGCTGGCGAGAGGTAGAAAGACAGAACAAAGAGCCATCTTAAACAACCTAGGTCCAGGCTGCCCAGGTGAATGACGTCAAACTAGTTGTCTCCTGTAGGAAATCTGCAGGGAAACCAATACAGCAGGAGAAGCACTGAGAGGGACAGTGGCTGTCACAATGTAAAGACATTATCATTTATCAGTCCATCTATTATCACAACCATTTGACCTCTTAAGGGTTGACAGAGGTGCTGGAGCTGGAATCAGTTAATTGATAAGGTGGTCAAGAGAGTTACTAATAACTAGTATTATTAACAGTTATTAATACTGCTTTCTCAGATGGAAAGATTTGCTGCTTTTTTTCCCTTTTTTTTTTAAACCTTCTGCTCTTTAAGATAAGATGAGATAACGTTTTATTGATCCCTCTTTACTCTTTAGGACTTTACTGTGTTTCTCCTCAGCCCTAATGAGTGACTGTTTTTGCTTTTCTGGCCCAACAGCTCAGATCTTTTGGTTAATTCAACACTCTCATACGGCTGGTTTTGGCTGCACCTGCTTTCAGGTGGATATATTTAGTACATATTTCCCTGAGGAATTAGAGGAGACCAAAAATAGATAGAAGTGTGAATATTGGATTTTGATTCAATAGGTGGACAGAAACACGACTTTAAATAAAAATAATGTTTATGTTTACCTCTACCAAAAAATGAGAAGCAATAACTGTATTTGTGTGCTGTTTCCCCTTAGCTGACTTACTAACATTAGCCAGTTATAATGCTACATTTAGATCTTCATTATATTCAGAGTTCATTGGTATGTAAGCCATTCAGTGTGAAGATGGGAGCGCTTCCGTGTGCAGTCACTGGAGCCAGTGGTAAGCTACCTGCCGATTCTCAATAACTGCCAAACCACAGGCTGGCCGCTTGCTAAAACACAATGTCTCTTTCAACAATCTGCATGCTAAATATTCGTTGGTGTGATGTGCAGAAACGGAGGCTTTTAAAGGCACCTTTGAGAAAGCTGAGTTTAGTAACGAAAGTACTGTAATGAGTAATGTAACTATTATTAATGCTGTTAAGAAATTAGTGAAGCAATGTAATTGCTTATTTCAGTAACTTGGCCACTGTCTATCTGCCAGATGTATAAATAGGAAACAATTTGCTTCCAAAATAGCAGTGGTATATTCACAACAAAAAGGTCACTATTTGATGGTAAGAATAAAAGACACTATATATAAATAATTTAAAAAGTCCAGATTTTGGTGACCCAGAATGGCAGGTCTCATGCAAAAACGTACAAACAACTTTAAACTCACCTGTTTCTTCACAAGGCCATAGCACACTGGGCACTCCTCACACTGATGTGTGGCTCTGTTGTGGAAATAGTTTAACTCACATTTGTCACACTTGTAACCCACAAAGCCCTGCCGACATTGGCAAGTGCCGTTACTGTGACACTGCATGGAAATGGAGCCCATGGGGTCACAGTTGCAGGCTGGGACACAGAGAGAAAAAAGAACATTTGAAGACTTAGAAATAGCTTCATGTGTGATCTGTATTAGAGAGTGTATTAGAGGATTAAAGGATGGTCCAGAGTGCAGTAGCGATGCCTGAAGTAAAGTCCTGTACCTCTGCAACCTCGTGATGAGAATCCAAAGAAGCCCACACGACAAGAATCGCAGAGTGTCCCCTCCACTCCTGCATGACACACACACTGCCCCGTGACTGGGTGACATGCTAGAGATGCTGAACCAATTGGGTTACATTTGCACCTAAGGAATGCAGGAAAATAATATGTATAGATTCAGTTTGTAAGCTCAATTGTAAAATCTTTACCTATAGATCTATCATGACTTGCACTGGGAATGTATTACCTTTCACATCCTACACCTGGTTGGAGGTTAAAGAAGCCAACTTCACAAAAACTACAATCCCATCCGGTTACATGACGGAGGCATTGGCAATTTCCTGTGAGAGGATGGCAGTCATTTACATGCCCAGAGGTTCCAGCAGGATTGCAGCTACAGGCTAGAGAAAAAAATCAATCAGAGAAATTCAATCAATTATTAAAACAAACACAACATTACATTTTTGACAGCTTAAATTTCATCCTTGTATCACTTCAACATGAAGGACTTTTTATTGATTTGATCTCAGAGTGCTTGAGAGAAATGGAAGGAAAAGGACAGTACAAAGGAGATTCATGGATTGTACCCAGCATTGTTCTGTAAAGAAGTTCAACCCGGGGCGTCCAGGTAGAACAGAACTATTATAAGAAAATCAAAGGGTGAACATACTCTCACATATTACTTTCTGGGTCTCTGTATGCCTTTCGTAACTTAATTTGAATTTCATTCACTTAGACCATTTTTAACTCTGACAATCCAAAGACTTTCTCCTTTATCTCTTTTTTTTTATTAAGAGCCACTGGTTCACCCCATTTATAGCTCCTGACTTTCATGACTAAAGAGTGCTAGACTCTCTTAAATCTGAACTCCTAAATCGATTAACAAAGTTCATTTGAATGCATTATTTTCTGCACTTCTTTAAAATCTAAAGTCAAGACCATGTAGTCTCTAATAGAATTTGACCTGAATATTGTTTAGACTATGACCTGTCTCCACCTATTCTGTGTTTAACAGAACAATCTGAATCCTAACAGATTTTCTGATGTCACATTCTTGATCTCTTGAGTGAGAACTCCTTAGAGCAAGTGAGTGAGAATTCTTAAAGACACCCTTCAGACATATATAAGAAATATCCTGAACTAAATAATAATTTGTGTGGTTTTCCAAAAAGGAGTCAAATGATCAAGTTCTTTATTCATCATTATAAAATCCAGAGTTCATTCATTTGTATTAATGTTAATAGTTTTGTTGCAAAGCTTTTAACAGCCAAACAGAAAAGGTCTCCTACAAGTCCATTCTCAGAGAACAATATGTGCACTCCAGACTTCAAGTTTTTATATCAAACTTGTGGAAGTTACATAATGGCCCGGCATTGACTTCCAAACTAGCTCGAAGGAACAACATATTTCTCATACCGCATGTACACATCTGTAGCATAGAGAAACTTTTTTTTTTCTCTTCAGCATATGCATATGAAAATATTCTTCTAGCGTTAAACTCTGCACATGCAGTCCATCATTCTGCACAGTGAAGGTCAAACAACCAGGTAGCACAAAGCAAGCCACAGTTTTGAGACCAGGAGGACTCTCTGCTCTCCATATGTCTTCATGAATTATAAATATAATAATAAATTAATCAACCAGTGATCCATCCAACTCCCTCCTCAGTTACTCACACTTGCACTTCTGGCCAGCTGTCTGGTTTAAGGCATTGCCGTAGAAACCCCGCTGGCAGAACTGGCAGTGGTCACCCTCTGTGTGTCCTAGGCATTTCAGACATCGCCCAGTGATGTGGTCACATGTTCCCAGAGCGTTCAAGTCCACGTTGCCGTTGCAGTCACACCTCTCACACGGTCGAACTGCCCCAGATTGTCCCAGGGGATCACCATAGTAACCATCGTCACACATCTGACAGCGCATCCCTACACAACCGGAAAAGTGAAAGTGGTGGGCAGGAATTAGACGAACATTAGAGCAAGAACAATTAAGGTTTTTCTCATGTCACTCATGACTCTAAGTTAACTCTAATGAGACATGTCTGATTCTCAGGTTATTGTAGAATGACAGCTCGTCTAAAAGAGCCACTTTAAACTCACAGTCTTTTCAGTCTCTCAAACTGTCTTGTGGAAATGTTCTTATCATTTTATTTTTGACATAAAGCTCATTACTGATTGTTTTTTGCCATAAAAATAATAATAATAATTTTACATTTTCAGTGGTTTATCTCACCTGTCTGTCCAGTAGGACAGTTGGTACAGACCACCTGTCCTGTCTCTACAATTTGGGCACAGCTGCTGCGGTCGGGGCAAGGGCAAGGCTGACAATCACCGGGTGTGCCAATCAAAGCGTTACCATAGTAACCATCCAGGCAAAGCTCACAGGTCATCCCAGTGGTAAAGTCCAAGCACTCGCACACACCTGAAACAGAGAGATGAGTGTAACCAGCGTACATATATCCCTATTTTTCACACTTTAGGTTTGACTCAAATAGACACAGAGATGATGTTTTTCCCATCGCCAGCAGAGTGTGCTGTGTCTCTGACCATAACTATGGCCAGCCACTGTTCACAAATAATCCACTCCATAGCCCAATCTGCTAAGAAAACATTCCCCACAGCCCACTGTGGAGTGCAGAAGACAACTATATTCACCCTGGCTATAATTGCTTTGGGAAATATAAGAGCCAAATGCAGTCTGAAAGACCTTCAAGAAGTAAAGCAATTCCCCCACCAAGTGGGAGAGATTACCAACTCTATGACGTCCTAAAAACCAACTGTTGTTTCGAAAGCCTTAGAAAAACAACTCAGAGCTTCAAACCACTTGAAAGGATTTGTTCATGTGCAACATGTGTTCACACTCACATACAGAGACCAAATCCTTGATGAATTCTATTGAGTTTCCTGAGCAGGTTTTCAATCATATTACATTATGTCATATTCCATATACAGTAAGCCTTATATGACATGATGAGCAGGAAGAGAATATCCACAGCAGTGAAGAAACTGACATAATGTCTGAGTGGACTGTGTGACTGTAAAATAGCAAAAAGATTCAGAGTAAAACAACGTTGCCTCCTGCTGCGGTTCAGTGACCTGCAGTGGCTCTAACGTAACAGACTGAGAGCATAAGACCCACATACACCCTCCAAACCTCCACTGCGCTCGCTGAACAAATATAATGCGGCACTGTAATGTAATAACTGACTGACCAAAAATTACAAAGCACCACAAAGACATAAGTGTCAACCACAAACAAAAAGAGCTACTTCTAAGATGCTTTTAAGGGGAAATTCATTACAAAATCATTATGAGCAGATATTCATTAAATTTTAATAAACATTGTAATTTGTAGCAAACTAATAGCTGCTTTTGTGCTGCAGTGTGCAACAGCTTGCTTTTAAGATTCACTGAGCTGGGTATCAGAGAACTTCATAATTTGAACCATGTTTAAAATTTGAAAGTTCTTCAAATGACTTCAGCACAGGCTGATAACAATAATTGCTCTGATTTTCTAGAGAACACCAATAAGATCTCGATGCATAGCAAATAATCTGCAGGCATGTGATTTTACAGAATCCTCATTAAAATTTCCCATCACTCCCTCATAGCCAATGGTGTTATTCAGTGAGAAGCTCTACGCTGTGCAAATTTTAAATCAGCTCACACCACTGAATGTTGGAGGAAAGAGATTCCTGCATTTAGTTATGGGGTCACTGCAACCAGTGTCTCCCATCACTAAATAAAGCCCTGTTAACTTTGGAACTGTAAGTCAAGTATAAGAGATAAAATAACGGGTGCAAAGCTAAAGTGATCACACAGCCATTAGAGGGAACAATTATCCCATTGTCTGATGAAGTGTAGACTTCTGGGTAAAAATCATTAGTTCTTCAGCGAGGTGAGCTGAATAATACATGACTTCCAAGCATGTAATGCCTGTCATTTAAACAGAGTATTTAGTAATAATGATTGTTCCTAACATAAAGAACTGAATCTTTCTTGAATTTCACAAGGCATTACAATGACACTGATGGTGTGCAGTGTCAATCCCCAATGAGCCATAGTAAATTTAATGGTAGCAGAAATGTGCTGACTTTACCGAGTGTGAAGATGACTGAGCGTGATATGAGGCAGCAGAGTCACTGAGGGCCTCCTCGACACTATTATCATTCCATCGGCTCCTCAGAAAAGCTAACGGCATGCATCACAAACTGTCTCCAAATGGCAGGATCGCTCTTCACATGATATTCCTCATCGTCATGCTAATTATCATTACTTCATAACATCCGTGCAGAATAATTTTATCAATGAATCTTTGGCCGTTCATTGAGCCTTAATGAATTGAGATTACTGTGAAGCTCCCTGTGGAGATGCACACTTTGAGTCCTTTGACAAAATTCACACAATTCAGCTATTCTGCTCTCACCCTCTCGCACTCTTCCTCTTTCAGCTATGGAGCGCCGCACTTCAGCGCTGCGCTCTCTGCCTCAACTCGCCTTGTCTGTTCTGTGATGGCAAAGCAATATTTCTGCATGGGAAACAAGCTGTTTTTTTTTTTTAAGAGGAGCCCTCACTCGTATATGCACATCACACTCCAAAGAGCTCAGTTCTACCACTGTGTACCTCTTTCCTCCACATTGCTACTCTTTCTACTTTCTCTGCAGAAATACACACAAACCCAGGACTAATGCACTTCATTAAGGTAGGCAATTGTAGAGGACAGGAATACATTGAAATACATCACTGTATCATAGCTGGAGAGGCATGGATAGGCACTACAGAATGGATGAAAGACTGGTGGTTTCATTCAATTCTTGTTCAGTTTATTTTTACTTATGCGCCATTCATTGTTCCTCTCAAAGAAAGTATGACGAGTAGCTCTTTCAAAGATAGTGGTTATCAGTGTTTGCAGCAGCTGGTAATAGCTTGAACATCAGATTGGGTTAGAAAAGTAGGAAAGAAAATTCAAGGAGAAATGGATTTTAATAAGTATGTTCAAGATAGGATCAGAGCTGCCTCACTTCTGTTATTGCATTCTTGCCTTCAAGATCTCCAGATTTTACCAACCAAACTGTTTCTAAAGATCAGTACATGCCATTCTGCACCTTCCTGGGAGGTCTTTCTAATTGGGGTAGGGCAATGTGTGGGGTCTTTGATGACGTGTGAGCCTAGAAATAAAAGTGAAACAAGTCACATGAGTTCAAAGAAACAAACAAACAATGCAGTTGTGGAAATTATTTGACCGATTAGACTACTTTATACTTTGTTCCATAGCACAAATGTTTAAAAAGACAAAATAATTCTAGATTAAAACTAAACATGCATAAACATTCAAGTTACAACAGAGATGTGATGTCAAAACATGAGCTTTTCAAGGCCTCAATATTTTCCGGGACAATTGTCTCCTTAGCCCACTGGAACATTAAAAAGCTTTGGACCATGGAAATGTATTTACTAATGCATGTGAACACCCTGTTTTAATGAAGGAACGAAGGAAACAAAACAGAACAGGGTTAGACAGAGAAGGAGAATTTAGTCTGTAGCTCTGAGACCTCAAGGGTAGACGTTGGGGTAAATCTGCTGTGTTTGATGGCGATGTTGCTCTCTAATTTAATACAGATATGCTGCCAGCGCCTGCTGCTGCAGATGTGGTTTGTCAGTGAGCTCTAAATGAGAGGACTGCTGCAGAGGGGAGAGGGAGGAAAAGAGGAGGGTTTGTATATGCTGTCCACCCCCCTTACATAATGTGTGTAATACAGATGACTGGGGAAATATGTTTATACTGTGACTATGGAAAATAAATGCATCAATTCCTGTTTTGTGTATAGAGGTTGTCAGTCGAATTGTTATGGTGAAGGCTCCGGAGGATCAGGGATGGGAAGTCTAATAGAAATGGCTGTAGTTAAGGTTGTCTAACCAGAGCTCTGACTAACTTAAACGTTATAAACAATTTACTGTGTATTTTACTTTGATCAAAACTTAAACATCCTGCAAAAAATCCTAGACTGAATGTGTGAAACTTGGCGCACAGAGAATTAATCTTTTGCTGATACCCAGACTTTTCATCTAGAGCCACCAGTATGTAAAACTTAACCTGTCTGGCGTGAAATATTTCAACATCTACTGGCTGGATTGGTACACAATTCCAAAACGATGTATCACAGGGATTTTGGGAATCCCATTAGCTCTCCTCTAGCTCCGTCATCAGGTCAAAGTGTGAATTCATCTAATATTTTGGTTTATGACCAAATAACTCCAAAAGCACCAGCCTCAGCTAAACGTTGTATTTAGCAAGCATGATGACAGACCTAACTAAAATAACATTATATAATATATATATTACGTTAGCATGCTGACATTAGCACGGCACACAATACCAGCCTGACAGAGCTGCTAGGATGCCTGTAAATAATTCAGTGTCAAATCAACTGTAAATGATTAAAAGCATTTACATTTGGCGTAATCATGAGTATCAGCATAATTAGGCCATTAATAACACTAATAAAAGATAATGGTCTACTTATTTTGAACCACAATCTTATGTGTCTCATTGACTTTTACCTATGGTCCTCATCCATAAACAAACTGCCACATACAGTAATACAACATAATGCACATACAGGATTGTGCAAAAGTCTTATGCCAATATTAGATTTGTTTTTTAGTAATGCTATGATGGCCATATATACAGCTCTGGAAGAAATTAAGAGACCACTGCATGAAAGTTGTGATTGCAAATCAGGGTTATTCCACCAAATATTGATTTCTGAACACTTCCCAAGTTAAAACATTAGTGATGTGTTTTGCATTATTTCAGGCCGGAAAAAACGGAACCTTTTCTGGTATTTTGATCATTTTTCATTTTCTGCAAATAAATGCTCTAAATGACAATATTTGTTATGAGTTATGTTGTCAGTAGTTTATAGAATAAAACAAAAATGTTAATTTTACTCAAACATATACCTTTAAATAGCAAAGTCAGAGAAACTGCTAATTTTGCAGCGGTCTCTTAATTTTTTCCAGAGCTGTATGTATATGTATGTAGCATCACCAGGCCTGGACAATTCAAGTTAAAGGGGGGTTGCAGACACCCTCCTTAACCTCCATCCTTAAAGCTACACCAGGCCTCCCTGTTTTAGTGCCCATGTCACCTCTTAACCCCATCTATGGTAGGATGGCATAGATAAGGCGGGGGGTGGTGGGGGGGTCACATAAACAAGGTACTTTCCCATGCACATCTCCAGACCTGGGCAGTCTGTGTGTCTGGGCAGTGTGAATTGCCCCTCTCAGGACATTTCCCCCACTGCTTCAAGGAACATGGAGAACCTTATCAGGGGTCAACTAAAGGGAAAATCAACTCCCCCTGAGTTGACAGTGTCCAGAGGAACAACATAAAACTTCACTT
>JAUBNQ010000004.1:4881341-4904930 GCA_032353495.1 Ctenopoma kingsleyae | reverse complement strand
CACAGGAAACTTAACAGAGTTTGTCTTTTGATGGTTACAGACATTTTGGATACTTACTTAATGTCATTACTGTACCATCGCTGAACTGAATGTACTCATTTTACGCTAATTTAATGTAAAACATGACATTTAAGGGTTGACAGTGGAAGGTTTCATACATGTCATGACCGTTTGTGGGCACTAGATACTGGATACATTTACACACTGAGAATTTGACAATTTGGACATTCAAACAAAATACCAGATAGTAATACTGCACTATAGGGAGCAATTAGGACACTATGCATTCTTTAAACTCAACTGATATTCAAGTGACATTACTACTTGTATATACTATAGAGCTGTTTTCACAAGCTGTGGAGCACTGTGACTAGTACACTGACTTTTGCATGCACTGCGGAGTTGGTGAAGTGCCCCTTTAAATATAAAATGTTCTGCTCTTTATTTATAAATTTAGATTTTTTTTATACTTGTTTAGTCTTTTCTCTCTCAAGTCAGTGAAACAGAAACATTTCTGATTGGTTGTCAGTAAAGTGGCACTGCAGTCATCATAGCTTCCTGATATTTTCTAGATTTGTCATTTGATTAATATTTGAACTTGCATAAGTCAAATGTACTTTACATGTTTCACTCATTACCTGTCTCCGGATGACAGGTTCCATGATGATGGCAATTGCATGGCACACATGTTGAGAGAGGCCCTCTCCCAGAGACTTCCCGGGTGAATCCTGGGGCACACTCCTCACAAAACTGCCCTGCAAATCCCAGGGGACA
The DNA here is from genome assembly GCA_032353495.1 of Ctenopoma kingsleyae. Classification (NCBI taxonomy): domain Eukaryota; kingdom Metazoa; phylum Chordata; class Actinopteri; order Anabantiformes; family Anabantidae; genus Ctenopoma; species Ctenopoma kingsleyae. The sequence continues at coordinate 4,904,156 of JAUBNQ010000004.1, read as the reverse complement.
GGAACAGGTTTCCACCCATGGAGCAGGGTGGATGACTGGACCAGAGGAGATGACAGCTGAGGTAAGGGTTACCCCTGCAAGTTGTGATGTGTCTGGAAACAAAGGAGGAAGAAAGGTGGAAAGAGCATTTGTCATAAAACTGATGGTTACAGAAGTCAGCAGTAAACTGATAATTGTTGCCTCTGTGGTCTGATAATGTGTTTGGCACATCTGCTTTCCTCTGAAATGGGAGGCAGTGTACATGTTTATGCCTCTGTATCTTTTTAAGCAGTAGGTTATTAGCATTTGTTGAAGTGCTGTCCCTCCCTCCTTGTCTCATTACAGGTTCTGGCCTGTGTTTACAGTGTACGCTTTACACACACACACATGCACACGCACACATGCACACGCACACGCACGCACACACACACACACACACACACACACACACACACATACAATAACAGATTCATCCACCCACATGCCCATAAATGCCACACTTAATGCTCACTTGCACACACACGTGCTCACATGTGCCCACACACGTACGCTCCTCACCGAGGGAATCTTTGATATAGCAAATGAATAAATCACTGCGGCACAGCAAGACGAGAAGAAAGGGAGACAGGAGTCTTGGTAGAGGTATGTCAGACTTGCAGGTCCTGTAGGGTTTCAAGATCCTTCTCTCCTCTCATGAATAGTGATGGAAGAAGGCCAGCCTGAACTGAGTCCCTTTCACCCTTTATTGTCTAACCAGAGCCACCAAACACAAAATTACTTCTGTTCCTGGTTCATGACAGATGGGCAGACACATAAATAGATGTGAGGATAGACAGAGTGACAGAATATGCTGTGCACGTATGACTCTGTAGCTTTGTCAGGTAAGAAATAAACTAAGATAATCTGAGTGGAAGAAACAGTGAGGGGTGAGAAAGTGGGAGGACTAGGGGAGAAGGTAGACCTTGACTTCTACAAGTCATGATCCAGCCATTCCTTCAGCGGTGATGAAATCCAGTTCATTTGCACCTCTGAGAAATAATCAGTAGGCTATCCTGTCCTCTTCCCTCGCCATGACTTGCCTTAGCCTCTACCCTTTACTCTCCTCTGCCTCCTGAATTCTATTAGCTCATTCAACGGGGGAAATGTGCAATTAAAACCTTTTTCAGACACTGAAACCTATATTTCAGTTAATTAAAAGCATTTTATTTTAAGTCATACTGTGCATGTTCTCCCCATTAATCCTTTCTCCAAGAAACCTTGTCAGAGCAGTCCAGATTTTAATTCCCTTGAATGGCTCACTACAGACCCATGGACTTGACAATGACAATTAAGGTCTCTTTAGGTACCTGTACATTAAGCCATTAAGCAATTGATTTCTCATAAACTTACAATATGGCTATGGTCTCTGTTCAGAATTCAATTTATGCAGCCTTTACCATCACTGCTGCCAAAGCCGTCATATACAGTCATTAAAATAATGACACTATTCTGTTATAGGAGACTCTCTGTTGCAGAGAAAAATTTAAGGAGTAAAGGAAAATGTGAGAGGGAGAGAGGAGAAGGATGAGAGGACAGCTTTATGGGATTTTGATATTAAAGTTTGCCTCACAGCCTGCAGCAACAAGACACTTCTAACACTGTTTGAGAATGATTTTGAGACCTTACACAAATCATTATGAGTTTCTCCCCCGTGACGTGCAATAGATGCAGTGTAAAGCTGTTTGCTTGACTTTGTTTGCACGTTCATGTGAGTGGGTGGCTGCAGAAAACAGTTTGATGGAATATACATGACTGTGCTTCTGTGTGCACAAACTCCTGTGCCAGTCTTTTATACACAAGTGCATGTAAAACTACATCAGTGTGTGTGTGTGTGTGTCACAATACCCGCACTGAGCAACTAATTAAAATGGTGCAAGTAAGTGTGTGAGAGCTGGTGATTTTGGACAGCTGTTATGTTGCTTGCTCTAATCCACCATAATGCCTCTCAGATCCAGTCTGTACTTTACAGCGCAGACTATCAGATAGAAAGAGTGGAGAGACACGGTCAAAATAACAGGAGGATTTCAACAACTAGTCACTAGCATGTGGGAATAAACGTCCCGGTTTTTTTGTGAGCCATATGCGGAACAGTTCCCTTAACACAGACACTGCCATTATTTTAGCATCAATCTTTGGTGTAGTGTTCATAATTTGTACTACTGTGTGGTAAAAATGTATTATATATTAATAAAAAGGTAGCATTCAGCAATAACAGTACATGTTTCTTCTACCATAATGCCTAAATGCATTAATAGATATACATGTGCACACTAATACTCCTAAGACACACACAGATGATAAAACAATAAATTAATATTCACAGTACAACAACAGAAGTTTATGGTTCCTGACTGACATAGAGAAATACTTTATACGTCTCAAACTTAAGTCACCAGAGGATATTTTGTGCATCAAATTCCTTTAGTGTGCTTGGCTATATATACCACATACTGTAGGATAATAACTATAATATACTGAGAGTAATAATGGATTGTGTTGAACTGACTTGCTGGATCAGACTCTACTGCTTTATCTGCTTAACTGGTAAAAAGTGAAACACAGTAATTTCTCCAGTCCCTCCTCAGATTGTGCTGGGACCCACTGACACATCAAGCGCATCAAATTAACATTGAATCAATACGACCATACGAACAGCTCTACAAAAGTATTTTCCATTATTTATTTATTTTATGATTACACCTCAATCTCGCTACAATACACATTGACAAAAAGTGACCTAATTTTTAACACGAATTTTCTGTAGACGCAGATACGTTTTCTGTCCGATTATCAACATCAAGAGAGAAAATTGCTTTTGCAACAATTTTTTATTGACAATACAATCACATCAAAATTTTTGCTCTGTAGCATGACCGAATCATTCACTGCCCTTTCAGTGGAAATTGTGTAGAAGTACTGCACTTTGCTTAAACGTCAGCCTTGTTCTAAATTCACAATAGCAGCAGAGTGACAGTTCACAGAAAAAATAATATTTTTTCCATACTATGATTCTAGTGTTTTAGTGTTCACTTTCTCTGTAATGTGTTTCAGGAATAACGCAATGGTGGTTTTGTGGACCCCTTCAACCGTGCCTTAACATGGTTGATACGTGACATCTGTATCAATCAGACACAGACAGCCCAGGCACAGAACGTCAGTACAGATGTCAAGTAATAGTAGATGGTTAATGTTGGTAATTTAACAAGGTCATTAGAGAATCAACTTATTACCAAAAATATGAAATTAATTGATGATGCTGTTATAGTCATCATTATACGCAATAGTCCCCAAAGTCAGGTCTATTACTATTACTATTATTATTATCACGATTTGGGAGGGGCAAGAGGATATGGCTGAATGAAGCCTTTACATTCTAACTGACAAAAACTGCTAAAATTGAACAGGAGTTCTGTACCCCTTTAAAATAATAGAAACTAATAATTTTACATACAATTATAAAAATATAGTGTCTCTGCAGACTAATACATACTGTATACACACTTACAGTTTTGTCCTCCAGCGTTGCTTATTCTTATAGAGGTCAGGTTGTAAAGGAGATGTTGGAACTCAAAAGCAGACAGGGAAGGGTTAAAACTTGTCTCATGTTCGTAAAGCCTGTAAAAAAAAAGACAGATAAAGACATTTGTGGTGTGTTTGTCTGAGCCATTCAAATAAATAAAAACAAACAATCATTAAACGCCATCATTATTTTCATTGTAATCCAGAGCTAGAAACATAACTACCAGCAGACACATACATTTGCTGACTTCAACACATATTCAGGGTCTTGATCACTGAGTTTTACCATCAACTGAAGCATGTTCTGCAAAGCCAGGCTGCACAGCTGACATCCGCCTGTTTTACTCCAGATATTCTTGATGACAGGTGCTGTGTCAGCTCCACACAGGTGATGTTGTTTTACCAAAAAGAATTACCACTATTGTGAAGGTCCCAGTGGTGCAGAGCAGCAGCATAAAGAATTATATGAAGTCTTCATGTGCAACACACACATAGGTAACATGTTCTTATTTGTGGTACGAATATAATTACAAATGGTGCCATACCATTAATACTGTACTGTAGTGGTTCAGATGCTCTGCAGCTCTGAGGCTGACATTTGCTGTTCTGAGTGAAATTCCTCCACAAATACTGAATTTCCAAGGAATTTAGCATTCATTCACAATGCACTGTATTATTATCTTTTAGCTTATGGTGAACATTTCATGCAATGAATTTATGTTTGAGTTTATAAGTCAATACTACATTCCTGTAATCATCAGATGAACTTTGTATTCAGTGCTAATTAATAAAGGGTAGAAGTTTAACACACTATATTATGATAGTGATGATGGTAAACAAAATACCTGCTAAAAATAAGCACATTAGTGGCTGAAGCATCACTGCTAAGTACAGTCTATTAATAACGACCCCTGTTATAACTTACGAACCACATTAATAAAAGGCAACTTACTCAAAAGTTTTACTCAGTTATAACCTATGAACCTTGCAGTTCAGAATGAGATATAAAACCTTTAGTTTGTTAATCATATCACCCTAAGTCAGGCCTTTCATAGACGAGCGTTCAATGGGCTCCATTTTATTAGGTCAACTGTTCTCAGCATGACACTTTCACTTTCACAATGCTTTTGCAAAGCTATTTCGCTTTGATTAACATTTACACAGTGCACATGAGAGCATATGTGTGTATTGCTTGCTTGCCACACAGACTCTCCATTGATGCGGTGGGTCCTTGTTCCCTGGCCTGACATGTAGGCACAGTAATAAAGAGAGGCAATTACAAACTGGGCCTCAAAGCCATAGTAATGGAGCTGGTCAGACAGCGATAAGCAGAGTGTGCATGAAAGTGAACAAACTCCCAGTCATGCTTTCCCTATGGAGCATCAGTGTCCCTTTTAATCAGCACCAAGCAGAGCGCGGAGAGCCACACTGTAATTAAGCCGGCTCCGCTGAGGATGAGAGCAGATCATCAGGAGAGAAAAGTCCCAAAAAAAAAATACTGGAAACCCAGACACACACACTTGTGTACCCTTACAGAAAGAACTGAGATAAAGATACAAGGTGACCAAGAGAACAAGACACAAATGACATGTGAGAGAGAGAGAGAGAGAGAGAGAGAGAGAGAGAGAGATAAACAGAGAAAGGATACTGGTACTGTGAGGATAAGGCAGCGAGACCATCAAATAAAAAAAATACAAATTAGTTACACATTATTAGAATATCCTAACAGCAAATATTAATTTTGCTAATTTGCCTTTTAACTAAATAAGAGTATTAATATGATTACATAGAAACAATATGAACACCAACTGTATAAGTCAAATTATCATTCTGGTCGTTAAGACAAGAATAAGTTACCATGCTGCACTTTCCTTAACGGCTGAAGAGGCTATAAAATGTCACTAAATAGTTGCCACTGTGTTATTTATTGGTTTAATTATTCATTTTGACCCTTGACCTTTATGAACATCAATAATCTGAGTAACATTTATTTGACTGAAGCTTTACTGTTGTACATTATGAAGATTTTACTTATTGATTATAATGCTGTGGTAAAACCGTTGCAGCCACTTACACAAAAAGCCCGACAGATTTCTTTGTTTTCAAAACACCATAGTTATCCTGACAAAAATGTTGTAAATGCGAGCTATTTAGCTGGAACTGCAGGGGTTACTAAATCATAATTAAATAATAGGTTTGCTCATCTACAAAGTAATTCCATATCTCTCCTTGCTTTGCTCAATCACCTGTAGCAACATTTTTTTTTTCTTTTTGGCAGCAAAGTCTGCTTTCTGTTCAATTTTTTTTGCTGGCCCTGATCTATGATCAAAGCTGGTGAATTTTCCAAAACATGACAGAAATGAGCTCAGTGCCAGACGGACCACATGCCCACACTACAACTAGTGCTCTGCTGACTGCTGAGAACTGGCTCGTACCTTTTAAAGGCATTCATATGAGCAGTTTCGTGAAACCCTTTTTTGCTTTAATAACAGGGAAAAATTGTGACTTACTGTATGCAGAATGTCTCTCAATCAATTGTGAAAAGTGGCTCAGCATCTGTGGGATGCCTCGTGGAATAAATATTGTGCTTTAAATGCTGCAGACGTACTACATATACAGCTATGTAATAAAACCTCCCCGCCTACTGGTTTCAAGGGAACAGAAAGTGAACAGAGGGAACATCAGAGAGAAGAGTGGATGCTACCTTATGTAAGCCATTCACCTCCTCCTCTCATCAATCTCTTCTGGTTGAATCCCAGAGCTTCCATACATTTCTGCTTCATCTGATTTTGAAATGATCTTTGCACCAGGTGGGAGCACACAGCCACTTAACAGGTTAACTTATTTACCAGTTATGAATGTGGATGCTGTCAGTCAAGAGAGATGTGGAGTGTATGTTTCTAATCATGTTTATTTATGCTTCCAAGTGCTTTCAGCAAAACACATTTTGAAACATGATTATTTTTTGCAGCATCTTATTGTGGCAAATCGCATTGCCAGATTGCCACATGGATTAATGTGTTGTTGTGTGCAACCTCTAACTTGCACAGATTCTTCACATTTTTTGCATGACTGTGTGACAGAGAGGCAGGAAGACACTCAGGGAGTATGATGGAATGATGTGCGCGTGTAGTGAGGTTTATCTGAGCATGCACCTGAGAAGTGTAATGAGATCTGTAGAGAACTTATCCAGAGAGGAACACTTAATGACAGTTTCTGCCCCCCAAGCTCCAGTGCATTTCAGAGAGGGAACCAAAGATCTCTTCAACCAGAGCTTTTGCTGCTAAGGGGAAACTCATTACTTGAGTGCAGACACCAGAGACAGTATTAGATGGGACAGAAGACACAAGCTGTGTCTCAGTTCAGGGGCTGGATTCTCTGGTGGAGCCCACAAGAAACGTGTGTTATTATAACTCAGACACCAGGCTGTACCAAGTGGATGATTAATGGGAAGTAATGGTGCATCCAAGAGTTCCTCATCAACTGATATTAGTCACTAATGAACACCTACATAAGTGGAAATACCTGTTAAATAAGAGGTGGATGTGTGATTATTATTTACAGTATATAAATGTGTGAATATGTGGGGTATTTCCTGATATTCATCAAACAGTTGACCAGGAAAAATATATTATGAAATATTTAGGGCTGTATGTCTGTGTTGCACAGGGTGCCATTTACCACTGATGAACAGAGGTTTAGAATTGGCCTGTGTATACAGTTCCCATTGCATTAAACCTGGCAACCTCACTGCGATGACAACACTTCAGGATGCTGCACACAGTCGCTGCATCAAGTTGTTGTTCACCAAGAAACAGCATCTAACCCCAGCTACAACCATAAATCATCTGAATTACAACTTTCACTGTTGGACTGCACTGTAACTGATGTCTGATGGTATTCATTGAAAAAACAACACAACACAATACAAACTACAAATGATAAAGCGCTTACATGCAGCTAATACATAGCTAAATATGTAATAAAGCAGCCAAATGTACACAGACTGCGTGATATATTCCACAGTGTTGCAGATACAGGCTTATTCCATCGTCTTGGCAGCACACTCTGCATCATTTTCTCTTAATGCTTTAGTTGAAATGGGCATTGCCACTTTTATGAGCTACACTAAAACCAAATTCAACAAAACTGACCTGACCTTTGTCAAATTCTGTTTTCCTCCACCACAGACAGCAGTACAAGTATACTGACTCCTGCCCAAACTGACAATAATCATGTGATTTTAGACAGCCAACTGCTATGAGAAGCCTTCATTGCAATCACAACACGAATGGAATATACTATGTAGAGCAAACAAGGGTGACATTACAGGGCTCGCCAACTGTCTAACATGTCAATTTCAATGTTTCCCTTTTTCTTTGGTTCACCATAAAGAAACCCTACAAAACAAAGAAAATTAAATCCCTTCTTAGGGAAGAAGAGGGCTTCCAGTGCTGGCTACAGGGAGGAAGTTGGTCTGCGGGTGCTGAAAAAGAGAATTAAAGATAGAAACACAGGGGCAGAATTGAAGACAAATTGCAATAAAACAGTGTGAAGGAGGTGCTGAGTGGGATGAGAAGGATTACTGGCTACAAGACACCAAGCCAAGTGGGGGAAGAGAACAAAAATAGAGTGAATGACTTAAGCCTGTTTCTTAACAGGTTCTATGTGGGGACCAGGCCAGCTGCACCCACTTCCCCAGGTTGATGGGCCTAATGAGATCTCTCCACAACAATGCGACTGATTACACTGCCGCTTACCCACAGATGTCACGCCAGGGTTCACCTCTTCAGATCCAGTCTGCCTCCTCCAGTCACTCCCACCTCCAGACTGACCATTTTACCGTGAAGGGCAAAAAGGAAAAGGGGCTGCAGGAGTCTTGGTAGAGAGGAAAGTGATGCAAGTAGAAAAAATTGGAAGTCTAATGTGAGATGAAAGATCCGGTAGAAGATTTCCAGCTGAGAAAGTGATGGTGGCAGAGTCCTACAAATAGCTGAGAGACAACACCAACAGCAAACTAAACTGTTCTGAGAACACAGAGGATCATCAGAAGTGTGAGTAGAGTTATTCCCTAAAGAAGTAACTATATGTTCTGACTTTCTGATATGTTGGTAAGGCAGACACTACGAACACCCCAAAAGAAAAGCCCCATTTTTCTCACTCAGCTGGAAACAATAGTTTAGGATAGGTCAGTCTGGAAAGATGTATTTATAGTTGAGTCAAAACTAATACTTTTGACTAAATCATCCAAATCGAGGTGTTTCTGTAAAGTTTGTCTTTTTTAAGTACAAAATTTCAAAATAGAACAAAAAGAGAGAATTTCATACTTGATTCGCCAAATTCAGACTGCTGAAATCTCATTATGTATTACCTTTGGCTTGCACATTATTGCACATAATGAGGACTATGGATTTTGTTCACAATTGCATCCACAAGTGTCTCAACAAATCCTTGTCTGAACAGTAACAAAAACTCTGGGTTATGATGCAGTGTAAAGCTAAATGCAGGCTGGTACAAGACAGTTTGAAGTCAAGATGCTAATTAACTATTTATGAGACAAACAATTACAACTGACACATGCACATCTTAATATAATGTAACTGCAGACACCAAAAAACAAAAACAGCAGACTGCCAGCTACAAGTAATGTAAACACTATCAGCTCTATGCGACAGGAACTGTGTCACAGCTTGATTTTGATTGCTGTCATCTTTATCATAATACCCAAGCTCTGATTGCTGCAGTATTTGAAGAGCTGTAGGTGCCCTTAAGTTATAATAAAAACACAATTAATCTACACGCAAGATCTAAAAAATTACTAAGATTTGCTTGGCCTGGTTATTACAAGTCATTACAGGTGTAGTCATTACATAAATCCATATGATGTTCTGTGACATATGGAGATGCAGTAAATGTGATATGATTACTGCTGTATAACAGCAAATGTAGATGTGGGAGGTTACAGTGTGCATTTTACCAAATGAGTGAAACTACTCAGACATTTAAAACTGCAACTGTTAACAGCAAAGTGGTTTGGAAGGTCAGAGATGTTTTAACTCAGAGACTCATAAATAAAAAAAATGAAATATGAACAAAATATTTAATTCAAACATCACTTTGCCATTAAGTTAGAAAATCACTGAGTCAAAACCTGGATGTGGGTTGTAGCTATCCATGCCGTATGCATGCAAAGTATGTTTAACACAGACACACACACAACTAGACACGCAAAGATGAAAAGTCCCTTTAGGAATATGTCCTACCAACAATTCTCAATATTGTAGCTTCTAGTAATGAGGACTAAATTGTTATTTCACATTCTTCCCCACATAGAATCAAACCTGCACTTTCTGTTGTTATGTTATCTACCCGTTTACCGCATGATTGATTGATGGCCCAGAAAAATTAAAAGAGGGTTGGGAATGTCCATGATACAAAAAACAAACAAACTGTTAAAATAAAAATATTAAACTGCAATATACTGTGTAGAGCAAACAAGGGTGATTTTACAGGCCTGCCTAACTTCAGCTTGTCAGATTTTCAATGACAGACTGCGGCATAAAAATCACACATGATGGACATGATTCAAACTTTATCCTAAATGTGCACAACAAATCTGGTGGAAATTCAGGACTTGAAATTTAATCCAATTTAAAATCCCGGTGCTGGTGTGTTAGACTGAAAAGGGACCACTGCCCACATACTGCACCTCTAGGATTATGGACCCACCCACCCATCTAGCGCTCTGCATGCTGTCACTATAATCCACTTAGCTTCCCTGCTATGACCTGGCCATCCAGACAACCCCCTCTTTCCCCCGTGTCTCCTGGAGTCATATAGTGGATTGTCCTCCCCATTTCAGTGGGAACATCAGACAAGTTTCACCTGTTGAAGAATTACCTCATATCCTCCTCCTCTCCGTAGAGTATATTTTAGAGGCTTTTCTATATGCGTGGATTAATGTGAACTTTCATTCAATAATCCATTTTACCTTAAATTGTTGTTTACCTCTATTCCACTGCCATTTTATTTTCACAAGTATTATGTCAGTTGACTGTAAATTTGACTGTTGCTTGACTTGGTATCACGTCCTTGTACTTTCTGTGACTTTCACATGGAGCACATTTGATGTCACTCCAGGTGAGACCATCTGCTAAATGTATAAAATGCAAAAGTGATACTCTGTACCTGCCAGATCTACATGACAGCCAGTGCACGGGGAGCTGGCTCGTCACTACGTTCATATCCTAGCATCCTGCTGGAACCATGACAACAAGTGGGTGAGCTGTATTGAGTACATGGATGTCCTGGATAGTTTGTATTGTAAGAGGAAGGAAAAAGGTTAGGCATAAATGAAGGGAACACATCCATTCTCACTGAGACATTCAAACATTTCGGTATTTTCCAGAAAGAATTAATTTGAACAGAAAAATAAAACAGACAACTGCATGTGCACAGACTCACAACAGACAGCCCCATGCCTGCATTTTTGTACCTGACAATGAAGGAGTGCCGCGGTGCGAGGCTCGGGTCTTGGTCGAGCACAGGTTGGGGCAAAAGATCAGCAGATATGGTGAGTCCCGAGCCTTGAAGGAAGAGGGTGATGTAGTTGGGGAGAAGCTCAGGGGTCTCAGAGGTGAAGGTGATGGAGAGAGGCTGCCCGTAGCTGTACACTTGGTGACCCAGGAATTTTTCTAGCAGAGGGGGCAATGGTTGGAGAGGTGAATGGAGTCAGCTTTATTATTTAACATTTTGAAGTCTGAGCCAACTCTCTGCCATCAGCGTAGCAAACACAGAGACTGGACGGTGTCTGTATTGCTGTAGATGAATGAATTAGTATTTTTTGTGTGCATTTAGAAATACTCTTTCAGTCTGTTTGAGTATACTGTAAGTGAGGGCGGAGGGCGGTACAAGCTTTTGCCCACATGGAGCGCTGCACTTATCCACCCTCTCATCTCTGGTTCATTACAGCACATTAACAGGACTTCAAAGATTAGCCACCACTACATATTTCTCCGCTCTGCTACCATTACTAACCCTTAAAAGTGGCTAAAGGAAAAAACACACAAATTGTACTTTTGATAAATAAAAACAGGCAGACATTTCTCCTCTGTATATGGAAATATAAAAAACACCACATGCTACTGTAGAAATCACAACAACTTTGCTGCCATGCTCCCCCAGCTTTTGGTGAGCAAGTGGGCAAAACTGACAGGTTGAATGCTTGGTTGCCACCTTGTTTTTAGGTGCAATCATGTGTGAAGTACATACTGAGTTCTTCTGGGGATTGGGAAGGCTAAGGACGTACAGTAAAGTAGGTGATGTGAGAGCCCTCTGGCGTCAGATGGGACCATATATGGTAAATCTTACCAACAATGCATTTAAAAACCCTAATTTTTATATTTCTACACGTGACACACTGAACTGAGGGTTTTTTCTGCTGGTTGTGATGTATTACACAGTGATGTGTTAAAGTATTTAGAAGAAATTTTAAGTAAAAATGTAATTGTTATTTGAATTAGATTAAAATTTGATTTCTTACATCAGTTCATTGATTTCATGGTCCAATAAATGCATTTAGTTTTACCAATCACTTCATTCAATTTATTATGCAGAACATTATATTGTTGTATTGTTAATAATCATCTTTCCAGCTATTTTTTCAGCAGCAGTGGGAGTATTTTTATTTATTTTATGTGCAGCTCTATTGCAAGGGATTCACTTTTTTTTTTTTTTAAAGTAAGGTGACACTAGTATGTGCTGATGTGCGAACTTTCTCATGGTTCAGCCTGGAGACCTGGTTGATCTGTTTATTTTTCGTTCCACTTCCCGATCTGTTTCTGTCAACACCAGACCTGCTTTCCCCCTCGGCTCTGTAAGTCTCTGTCTTTCTCTCTTTCTGTCTATTCTGGACGTCGGACCTGGAATTGATCTATTATTGAACTGTGGATTTGGATTCTGGCAACTTTCTGTGTAAGAGTACTCCTGTTAAGAGAGAAGAGACTTTATATCTTTTAAAGAGGATTTCTGTCTTTGGATTTTTGTAGTGAATCTTGTCTTATAGTGTCTGAAGAGGAGAGATTTGATGACGAGGATTTCTGTGTTTGAAATTTCCTGGATGATTTTCTGTTTTTGACTCCTCTGACCTGAGTGCTTGTGCTTACACTAACTCACCAGTCGCCTCTGAGTGTTTGTCTCCTCAGTTCTCCACACACACAACAGACGTCTTTTCTCCTGGGCGCCACCATTTTGTCCACCTGCTTACCTACCACTCCATTCTCCTGCTGTTAGCCATTTTGTCATCTCACCTTCTCACCTACCATCTTGTTTATCTGCTTTCTGTCATCTGGTCCATCTGCTCTCATTCATCCTATATATTCACCTCAGGCTAGTCTCTGTCATCTACAGTATGTCTGCAGTGTGTGGATGCAGACCAACTACAGGTGCTTCTCCAACTACAGAGGGCACTTCACCTCCGGTACTGGCTCCAATCATCCCTCTACCTCCACTACCAATCACTGTTTTAGTCTGTTCAATAAATCTTCTTAAACTGATCTTGGGTGCTGGATGATTATTGGGTCCAAATTCTGAAATCTGTCACAAACTTTTGCACAAAAGCAGCGTTTTTGAACATTTTTCAGCAACATTTTCAATTTATGTGTGGGAAGGCATGGATTAATTCAGAGAGTCAGAAATATTTCAACTTTCAACTAACTGTGGGATCAGTATTTAACAACAAAATACAGGCAGCAAAGTGGAATGGCCTCAGTTATTACATTACTAATCAATAGCACTTTATGTTCTCAGGCCAATAAAGCATCATTCATGTCTATGTGACTTCACTAATCAATAGAAATAGATAATTGCAGCCAATCAGAAGCAGGGGGAGAGGCTTAACAACCACCAATCATCACCAGTGAAGAAAAACACTCTGTAATGAAATGTGTTGTCACACATCTCAATCTAGTTTCAGAATCAATACATATTGATGAATTAAAAAAAAAAAGTCAGTCGGGCAAGAAAAGCTTAAATTAAATCCATCACTAATTAAACAGGAATGCCTCTCACATCTAAACATCTTAACTCACGGAAAAACAACCAATACAGAAAGTGAAATGACCAGTCAATGAGGCTACACACATCTGTGTCCGCCAAACAACTGCTCATGAAAATATAGACGCAAACACAAAGACAAATACATACAATATATGGACTACCTATTCATACTTTCCACATCTGCATGAGTTTGTTAGATTCTCTATGAATGTATGCGTGCAGCAAACAGTTAAGTAGCTAATTTTTGAGCTCCATGCATAAAGTACCTCTGTGCAAAATATCCATGGACATTTTTTTGTAAAACATTATCCATGCACTCTCCTCTATGAGATGCAGTACATTTTCCAATTTGTAAAATTTGACTTCTCCAGTCAGTCTCTCAGACACACTATTCAAGCTGTACTCAACAGAATAACATCTTCCAGCCGACAATGATTGTTGAATTAAGTCTATAAATAAAGACAGTCTCAGCAGAGCCACTATTTTTGGGGAACAGAAACGAGGCAATTACCTATATGTGGGGAATGATGCACTGAAATAATGACTAATGTAAGAAACCCACGTTCACAGAAAATAAAAGTCAATAGATATTACTTTTGAAATGATTAATAGGAAATATATACTGTAGATTCCTTGCATAACAGTGGGTAATGAGCCGGGTAAAACTACTGTGTGACAAAGCTAATAGTCTCTCCTATGAAGTGTTCCCTTATGGTTGTGATTGGTTATGTTACACATGCTCCAGTAAGAAAGTTTATTGTTTGATACATTGTGCACTGAATATCTTTGGTTTAGGCCTCTTGGTCAGACAAGGCAAGCTATTTTAAAATGTCAATTTAGGGATTGTCAACAGATTATCTGACAATATAAATGACTCCCGTAAGCCGGGAATAGTCCAATAATAAATTATGTATGTATCTGAATCAACAAGTTGAGGAAATTGAATGGAAAGAAACCAAAGCTTTAGTTTGTTTCACTGTATATCCCTAATGTTTCTATGACAGTATCAGAAAGGTCAGAAAGATCCGTGCCATAGAATGTGCCACTGTTTAAACTCTGCCAGGAACGCATAAAACCGCCATCACAAGTGATAGATGCCTGTATAACTTTTGGGAAATGGCGGAGGAGCTCACAATCAATTGGAAGGGACTAGATTTGCTCCAACCAAATTAAATCAACAGCATTTCAATTCCATCACTGCAGCCTCGTACAAACACAAGTCCCACAGAGGCTCTAACATCGACCACAAACTAGATGGACAAACTTCAAACACTAAACAGGTTCAATATTGTCAGGACACTGAGTCCAACACAACTGTAATGCCTGTAGATGCATTACACGTAAGGAGGAAGGAGGAAAATTTCGTTGATATGTAATGACACAATTAGGACAATACATATTAATATTAATACACTTAATACTCCTATGACGTCAATGCTTATCTTTGTTCTTGAGATGAGTAACAAGGAACAAAAAGTTGAGTGGGGAGCAAAAGGAACCTGCAGTTTCTGATGCAGACATCAACTCAGAGGACTGTCCTCAGCTCTAAGGGTTCTTAACCAACCCACATAAATGATGTTTAAAATGACTGGAACTAATGTAAATGAAGGAGTCATACTGTTCTTTTATTAGTGAATGTTTAGACCAAAAATAATACTGCATTAAAATGCAAGAAGCCTTGTTGGTGTGGGTGTGTTGCTACAAGTACATGTGAAAATATCCAGGAAGTCCAATTTGAGTCATATATAAGGCTTATGAAGTAAGAATGTATAAATGTGGATTGTTATATCAATCACAACCATCATTTTACCTGCAACTAGTGTAAAAAGATGTTGTTCACATGAACTGTGACTTTGACTTATGACTTTGGAATTAATGGGACTGTGTCCAAAGATTTCCTGACAACCAGATTCAGACAGCAGTTGATCAGGTATATGGAGCCTTATATTGTGAATAATCCACAGAGCACTTGGACAAAGATCAGTAGAATGCATACAGGAGAAAACACACTGAAAAGCTGGAAAAAGAGGAAAGGAGCACGGTTTGAGTGAGATCCTGAATGTAGAGGGATGGGAAACACTGTACTATACACATTTAGACTACAAAGGGAACTGGAGATGATTCAACTTTCTAGAACAAAGCTAACATCAGGGTAGGTAAAGCTGGTTTATCCATGCTGCCACTGAGTAACACACAAGTGATGTCACTGGTCACGAATATCAGTGCTAAAATGTGTTTTATAGAACTCTCTGGATCTGAAGATAAAAAAAAAAAAGTGTCAGCGCTAACTAATCCATACTGGAACATACACAGTCCAACTTGGTCTGTTATACTCAAATCCTATTCAGAATTGTCACCCAAATTTGTGTACAAGCATTTAGGTGACTTTCCCTCAGCTCTGTGCTTTTCTTTCTTTGTACCCTATATTACATTTGTATACTACAATTTTCTCATTTGCCTTTGCTACATCTCTTCCCTGTTTTGCCTAAGAACCAAGGCCAGCAGACTGGTTTACATGCAGATCTGTGTGCAGGTTGCACTCAGGTTGTGTGAGGCTTTAAGCTGTAACTGCTGCTTGAATCAGAGTGACAGGTAGCCTGGAGGGGCTCACATGAATTGTTCTCTCCCTCTTTCACTCCTCTGCTGAACACAAAGTTCAGCCATACACTGCTCTTTTGTCTTCAAGCAGAGAGTTATTTCATTAACATTCTGCCTGTTTTCTCTCCTTTCCTCTTTCTTTTCAGTCTTTCTACTGCTTCAGGCTTAGAAGGTTGGCCTGTGTTACAGATATGAACAGGATCAACACTGCAAGCTTCTCAACAGATGGCTGCAAGGACTTATGTTAGATGATGTCCCCTTCAGCATAAAATGCTACTCAGCCAAGAAAGCCACAGTTACTGTCCAGCAGATTCAAGTGGTGACCGTGGCTGTTGGAGGCAAGTCAAAGCAACTATTTAGGGAGGTACTTCATGTTTGTCTATGATAGTTCCTGGCAGCTGTGTTCAAGTGTTCAGTCTGTTGAGTCACCACAGGGACTTGAACTCTGCCTGTGTCAACTGTCAAGCAGATGTCCAGGATCAGGAAGAGAACAAGTGGAAATCTACATGCTTCTGAGAAAGAGTCTCACCAAGTCAATACACACATTAACATTCACACAATAAATACAAAAGGGGATAGGATAATTTACAATATTTATAAGAATAGAATCAAACGTTTTTATGCAGCGAAAAGTGAAAAAGTAGCTATTTCACCTTCCTGATCAGCCACAGTGCCATGCTGGCCTGATAATCATTGGGAATTCAGTAAATTCAAATGAAATTCTTTTTCTTTCCCTTTTACTTTCACACTATCTATAACTCTCCCTGTTTCGTTCAACGCCTTGTCAAACACTACTGTGAGAGAATCTGTGATGTCTTGTCCTCATCCTAGCATCGGCTGATATTTCTGGAGCTATGCAAATCGCAAACCCTCCTCTCTTTTGCTTTACCAATTCAATAAAAAAGCCATCCTGATTGAATCCTCGTCTTCTATGTGACAGCTGAAGCCCTTGACAAACTACAGCGACAAATATATTTATGGGAATCACAGAAATTGCATTTTGTGTGATGTCTGACGTGGAGTTGTCACTCAGAATTATCTCTTACTTTGTTGGAGAACACAGTGGAGGATTTTCAGCAAATTAAAAGTAAAAAGAGCAGAGACACTGGCAACGTGAGAGAGAATTCCACAGCTTCTTCCAAAGCTGGTGCCGCTCTACTCTAATCTTTAAAGTAACTGTACACAAGCAACACCACGAAAAAGGCAAGAGAAAATGAGATCATTAATAGGGATGGCAAGGCAATAGATTTGTGCATTTACTATGTGGGAAAACAACATAAACAAGCACTGCGAGAAGCAGATAAGCAAGCTGCCATAATGCTGCTCTCGGCCAGTTAGGCCAGTAATCTGTGTGTTGTGGCCTACAGAGACGTCATGACAGACCATGTGAAAGAAGAAAGTAACTTTTAAAAACAGTATTAACTACTGTTCGTACAGTTATAATTAAACACACAAACACACACACACTTATATGGCAAAGCATGCAAGTATTCATTACGGACTTACACATACAGTATATCACTTGCACACAAATTTGCACATCCATGACTTATCGAGGCATCCGTAATGACATTCTACAAATTATGCTTGACCACCAAGCTTTGCCACATCCTCCTTTAGCTGTGAGCATTTCGGCTTTCTAAAAAAAGATGCCTCCAAATGGAGTTGTTCTCTGTGATCCTCCATGATGCAGAATTAATGGGATTGCTCCTGTTTTGCTTCTGGCTGCATACTACATGGTGGCCAGAGGAGCTGTGAGTTGATGCCTAGAACAGACTTAGTGGAGACAAGAAGAAACCAAGCCAATTTTCACTTTGTTCCTGCTCCAGCATGGCCAAGACATCCAATTCCATCAGGCCTTTGCTGCTGGGGCGGCTGATATAAATGGGCCCTAAGTAAGTCCTGTAGCTGGGCCAGCTTATTCCCTTATCTTCTAATGGCTCTGATAAGGGATTGGTGGAAATTGTGTCAGAATAACAGCTGTATTACTTGCTTTTAAAGATATTGATTTATCTTGCTAAGAAAACAACAAGAATAAGTCATGGGTATTTCTGATGCTCCACTAATACTAATATTGTTTACATATTTGCTAGAACAACAAAAAAATGATGAAATTTATTACATAATAACTATCAACAAAACAAAAACTTCTGGAGACTGTAACCCACCCGTTTGACCCAACCTCAAGTGACAATCAGACATCAGTTAAAATGTCTATTATTGTCCTTTCTGACTCACCAGGCGCTTTGTAGAAGCCAGTGTCTTCCTCGCTAAGAGGAAGCAGGTAGACCTCCCCCTCCTTCCACTGCAGGTGGTCCTGCTGTCCGCCTGAGAATTCTCCCAACCAGCCGCCCTGACCTGAAGGTAAAAAGAAGACATTTTAATATATGAATCATAGATATGCTCCTTAAACTGCATAAGATCAGCATAAGTGCCCCCAAAAATTTGAAATGTGTTCTTACAAGGGACTTGTTCAGTTTATTTTGCATTAGATCAATTATCTGTTATCATAATTTATTATATTATTATTTTGTTAGTGTAATTGTTGGAATTGATTATCATAACTCAACAGAGAAAAAAGAAACTTCCCGTGAGAACTTGAAACACTACAACTAAAGAAAATATTCAAATACAGAAAACACCACCAAATACAGGAACGTGCAGCAAACACAGGCCACACATCCACATTTAAAAAACACATGCAAGTACAGACGTGGTGCGGGTTCTACAGAAAAACAGAAAATAAAAATAAAATATTTTCAGTCATCACTAAATACCTGACTGTTTTAGATTGTACAGCATACTACCTAAATAGTTCTTTTGTTCATTATCAAACACCACTGATTTTTTGTTGAGTTGTCTGAAGTGGCATGTTTTGTCATAGTGCATGCATATTCTCAAATTGATGACTTTTTCTTCATCTTCCATCCACTGTTTTGTGTTTTCTTAAGCTGAAGTGCACTGGGTCACTGTAACTGTAAATGAACTAAAATAAACTAGAAGAACTTGTTTGCAACTGTTGCACTAGATATTAAAACTGCTCCCTAAGAAGAGTAGGACCTACTGTATGTAACAAACTTAATACAACATAATATAAAAGGAAAAAAAGAATCATTAGTCATTATCCTATTTTATATTGATCCCATGGTAACCATGGCACATTATTAATAGCAGAGGTGATAAATAACTAAGAACATTTACTCAAGTACTGTACTTAATCTGTACTTTACTTTAACCTTTGAAAATTTGTCAAAGAATTCTGAAGTAAATTTCTACATTTATGCTATTGATAGCATCAAATTCTGCACTATTTTTTTAGTGAAATAATTTTACTGTTGTATTTTAAGTAACATTTAGATGTAAAAATTAAAGGGTACTTCTACTTGTAGTGGAGTATTTTTCTGGGCAAGTATGTGCACTTTTACTTAAGTATTGAATTTGTACACTTTATACATCTCGGATTAGAGAGCCTGAGAAAATACCTTCAGTAAAGTCAGAAGTGATGTTGACAGCTGCATAGTGACTGGACGGGGAGCAAGCCAGTGAGTGGCCGAAGCAGAAACATGGTTGGCAGCCTGCTGGGTTTACTTGTTGGAGGTTGAAAAAACCTGGCTTGCATCTGTAGGTACACACACATACACACACCCATGCATAAAAAGTTATTAACATGCAGATGCTGCACACTACGCTTGATTGCTATTTACCACATCCTTGCTGTAGTGTTGTTCTTGCTAATCTCTGTAAGTTGTGTTCAGTGCAGCAGTCAGGGATGCTACTCGCTGCACACTGCAGTGATGAGGAAAAGGGACAAAATGGAACTGAGCTGCAAAACCCTGAGGTCTCACCTACAGACAATGGCTGGCATATGGGTGGGACAGAAACACCGCTAAAGATCAGCCACTGCACGAGTCACATTACACAGGAGAGGGGCCTGCTCAGTGAACCGTGAAATCAGCAAAAAAAGTCAACAAACTGGGAGCACAGAATTATTCAATAGTGTGAGACCTGGGGCTGTGTGTATTGCTAATGTCGCAGTGAGTTTATCTTAGTTTGATCCTGCATCCCAGGGGAACAAAATAGAAACAGACAGTGGGAGGCAGAGACTTGGCTATTGGCATATTTTAACAGTCATGTTCTCTGTCCAAGGAGTGAAAATCACAGCCTCAAAACGTAGAGCAATTTTTAGTAAATTCTTCCTAAATCTTTATTTTTCTGTATTATGTTCCACCTATAGAATGTTCTGATAGGTGTCTGCTGGGGGTGACTTATTTTATTTTCTACTACTAATACATCTAAGAATGATACAGTATAGTCACATCTTCTGCCTAAAATTTAAAGAAAAAAAATTTAAATTAAAGATCATAAACTCACAAAAAAGATCACTCACTTAAAGATTACACTCACTCACAATTTGGACATAAATCTTGCTTGTAATGGTAATGGCTTCAGTTGCTTTAGTAACCACAGGCCATGTGTACACATATATGACATAACCAAGTTTATAACACACCTGTCACAGCTCTGTCCCTCCACATTTGGCTTACAGTGACAGCGTCCATCAAGAGGAGAGCAGTCGGCGACACTCCCGCTGGAGTCGCACTCACACGGCCTACGGATAAAGGGTGATGTGAGGATGAAATTAAAATCCAATGCAATGAATGGGCATGTGCAAGTCAAAGAACACTGAATCTTAAAGACAAGGACAAGTTAATGTGATAACATTACGGATCTCCACAAGGATATCCTCTATCTGCTTGCCCCCACCCAGATCACAGATGGTCAGCTACACAACAGCAACTCTGGACCCAGCGGGGTGTCTTGCTCAAGGACACTTAAACAACATAGATATTTGTGTTGGGGTTTGAACCTGGGTCTCTCTAATAAATATTCAACCCTGTCAATACTTCTGTTAATACTCCACTGATGCAAAATGTGTTCTTTTAACAGATTTGCTTCACGATTGAACAAAGCAAATTCAAAGGCCGTCTAAACAGCCTTGATAATAGAAAGTAAGAATTTGGGTCAGAAGTGACTTAAATTATGTGAAAGTCGTTTTGATCAACTTCATTGATTGATTACCTCTGTTTGAAACTGTAACACAGAATCTGGTTTTTAATGAGGTGCTATTACAAATAATTCAATTATCCCAAGGCAATCCGCCTCTACTTGTTTCTGCTCCAGTGGTCTGAGTAATTCACACCTCTGCTCAACAGCCTGAATTTGCTACAAGAATGAGATAAAGCAGTGTGCATGCACGCTGGCATGTGCATCTCTGATTCTGGTGTACACATTTGATTTATACACTTGTTATTACCGCAACCTTCATAAGTTATTGTTCTCTCCAATATTTACATTCCAAAAATGAGGTGACTTGTGAAGAGGGTTCAGCAGCCTTGTAGTATGTTTGCTGAAAACAGCTGCCTGCTGCAGCTGGAAGCAAGAATGATGAGAATGATGAGACTGAACCTAAATAGTTTCAGGTCATAAAATCTAAACAATAGGCAGAGAGATGCTAAATAAATCAGTATATAAGACATGTGGCAGGTCTAGTGATTCTGTGGTTTCATCATAGTGAATGTCCTCTTTTAAATTACACGTAGTCATTTTTATTTATTATTAGTATTTATTATAGAAATCAAAAGAATAAATGTAAAAACCCTTCATCCAAGCTTTTTTCTTCATTCATTCATGCCATTCTACTGTCTGTTGTCACCATATTCATAGTTCAGCAGTGGTAGAAATAATATTAACACCAAACAGTCATTGATATGCTATTCAGCACCATGAAACTTAGCATTCCCTTAGCAGGTAGAGAGGGTCAGGGAGAGCTAGGATGGACTTCTTATGAATATAAATTCAAACATACTTTTCACATGCGCACACTCACACACACACATTATAGTTTACATTTAGATGCAGGGTTATATGCACACACACTTTGTCAGAGTGCTCTCAGCTCAGAGAAAGTTGGATTTTGCTTTCATCATCATCGAAATGCATGCAGCAGGCCGGTCTATTGTTAAGATGCAACAAAGGATGCAGAAAAAACACCCAGATTGCAACTATGACTGTCTCATGAATAAAAGCAACTCTGCTTTCTTAAATTCAGTTTAACTTGTTGAGCTCATTCTTGTAGCATATTGAAACAATGAAAAACAGATCTAAGTACAATACAAATATAGTTCTCATTCAGGGCGCCACCTCAATTAATAGAGAACAACTGTAATCATCCATCAATCTGACAATTGTGAGATCTTATCCCAAACATTGATTAGTTTGTCTCTGCACGATGCAGGTTACATGCTAAATCATGCAATCTCATAAATTATGTGAACTACTGGAATAAGCTAGTAATACTAACTTCTCATTGGAATTGCCTGAAACCAAAAGCACTGACGTTTTCGAAGGCAGTGAGGCCAGATCTAGTTGCCATGGCAATGCGACTAGAGATGACATAATCTCTGGCTTGGCTATAAGAAAACTTTAAACACCAGATCTTTCTCTCCTGTTAGTCAGGATCGCTGGCTGATCATGTGCAGCAGAAGACAATAAAGCTGAAGTTGTGTTTATTTGAAAAATGTTAAAAGATATTGTGTTCACTAGAAGAGGACACATGGACAGATG
>JAUBNQ010000004.1:4838245-4873817 GCA_032353495.1 Ctenopoma kingsleyae | reverse complement strand
GGTAACACATTTTCTTAATTAATTCTTAATTCCTAATTAATTGATTTGATATACTAATTCATGTTTAGCAGGTCATTACTTCAAGTTATTATTTAATTCACGACACTTCAAGAAAAAAAAATTATTATATGCTTTGGAAAAAGCTTGAACATCTTGATAATTAGGCCATTTACAGTAAACCAACTGTGAACCTAATGATAAAAACTGACAAAAGACAGTGTTTTAAAGCCCATCATAGTGTCCGCTTTTCTAGTGTATAACTTAAAGCATGTTAAAGTTTTTAGATTCTTTTTGTAAGAATTTCCAATTTTCCTGCAGTTAAAACTAAAACACAACATTTTTTAAAACACAATTTGCTGCTTTTTCTACCAAAAATATATAAAACGTTGAATTAAATAAAAAGATCACCTGTAGCACAGTAGGTACAGTGCATTGTCCATTGTAGTGCATGCTCTGTGCTTTATCTGCTTAGGTGCAGACCATTTACCACTTACACTCTGACCACTTTGTTAGGTACACCTGTACAATGTAATGAAATCCAATACAGCAGCTATTCCTCAGAATTCCACGTTTATAAGGACATCATTTATCGATTTCTGTTGAAACTGTCACAAAGGTGATAATTCTACTATATATATGCTTCTACTATATGCTTATTATTGAGATCATAGTGAGTGGTGGAGTGCAATCAATAAGTGCTTCTAATGTTTTCACTCTATTTAAATAAATGAGATGAATTAATGGAAGGGCTGATTGTATTGGATTTCATTAGTTTGTACAGGTGTACCTAACAAAGTGGCCAGTGTATCATTAACTATACTAAATAAGTAAGGCACTAATTCCCCACAGTGAACGTTCTATCTTGACTTCTTGTGGCTCACAGGTAGCTGAGTTCACACTAAACTGCACTTCAATACTCGGAGTGCAGTTATAATGCATGTGGACTCAACCATGTAACAGTTCAGGTGGAAAGGACTCAGCAGGAAATGAAGTGGAATGATGTTGACAGGTGACAATTAGAATTTCTGGAGGAAAACAGAGGATTTCAGATTTATATCACTGCTCAAGATGGAAATGCAAAATGGTAGCAGATGATCAGTATAGTACACAATGTGCATACGGTTTGGATGCTGATAGAATTGATGAGGAAGTGGTGTCAAACTCTATCATTTCAATTTCAAACTAAAATGTGTACAGGTTGAAAAACAAAAAAAGGAGTAAACACTACTTTGCACTACATTGACAACTACTTTCAATATATTCCACATCTCTTTGTACACAAATGGATTTCTGAGAAACATCATAATTGCAGAACATGCTGTGGGTGGAAAACTGACAGAGCTTAGAAAGAGATAAACATGAAGAGTTGTTTATATGTCATAAACTTCACAAATCACAAAAATTATTGGGAGGAGAATATTCAGTTCCCCAAGACGGAGTGTTAGTCCACTGTGCAGAAATTTTAGCAATCTTGTCAGTGCAATAAAGTGGTGAATGATCTGGCACCGACCTGCTGCAGTCATTTTATAATCGTGTATAGCTGATAAATGACATTAAATGCTGTATTGACTGTTTCTTATGAGTGAAGTTTTGCTTAATAAAAGGTTTTGCAATAAGGTAACACATCATGCATGTCAAGCAGCTGGTAGCTTTTGCAATTAGGGTTCAGTGATAAATCATCCTAATCAATCAACCTAACAAGTGCATGTTATTGAATTGTGGGAAGAAGCTGGAGTACTGGAGTAGTTTTGTTTTGTCCTAAATTACTAATGTGAAGAAAACAAAAAACTACAAAAGGAGATAAAAAAATATTTTAGGCTTAATTCTACTTATATGTCGATCTACATCAGTCTGAGTACTGAAACAGGAGGCTTAGATGATAAATATCTCATATCTGACATCTGCACTATTATAAAGCATAGCATTGCTATTCAAGAAAATGATCAGTCTCCTAGTAGCCTTCAACATAAAATCAGTGGATTTAAAGGATTTAAAGTGTCTATCTACTGGAACAGCCTTGGGCTAATCTCATGACAACATCAAACTAACAACAAAATTTATAAATGATTTCAGCCTCAGAGGAGGAGAATCATGACGGCAGTGTCATCCTATTGCACCTCCGACACTCACACATACACACACAAATCACAAACTCTTGCACAACCCTTTGCATATTTTTACATACCTATTTTAAGACAAAGGAAACAGAAGAAAACTGATTTCCATCAAGATAACATCAAGATAAATAAAAACTTCCAATGATAAGGAAATAAGTAATAAAATACATGTAGACGTTCACAGAATACTTAAACAATCATGTTAATCTCTCTAATGCTTCCATTACCAGCAGCTTCTACTGCTCGCACAAAACAATGATTAGTATTAACTGCACAGTTGTTACTACATCTTAGCCTTTTGCGCTTTGAAATATGTCCAAATTTGAAACAGTCTGCACTCCAAGTGTGCCAAATAAATATTTTAAATAATAATAATAATAACTGTAATTGGCATGCAGCTGTTTTTTAACGGGCTCATGTAATGTTAGGTTATTAGAGATGTTTTTTTTTTATTTGGAAGACAGAAGCATATCTTGTTTTGTCTTTGATTGAACCATCTGTATCTTGAATGCAGGTTAGAAGTGTGTAATTGTACCTATAGGAAGACTATGTTTATTTGCATTAATTGATCAAAACAAAATACTGAGACTCTATCAAGGGTCACCATTGGGATTACTTTAACACATTTAAATTACTGTGTTTGTTGACCGCAGAAGAGAAGATAAACCGCATGCATACATTTACAACAATATACTCACAATAAAATCACTCTGATAAACACATTATATAATTCGGATTTTGAAATTGGATTTTCCATGTGGACGACTTGTGATATGACACTCCAAGTTAATTATTTGAAATGAACAAAAACCTACCTGCCTTTGATCAGTAAGTTTAAAATCTTCTGTTAGATTTGATGCATGCAGTGACAGTAAACAATAAAGACGATTTACAGTTAAACAACTAAAAGAAGTAAAAGACACAAGTGCAAAAATAAGACGTTTGTTAACTGTATGTGATTTAATTTTCATTTTATAAAGTTCAGGTTTTATCTTAATTATTATTTGATAGTCGGTTTTCATGGTTTTCTAAGCCTCAGAAGGTCATGAATCAGTTACAATTTATTCTTCTAAGAGATCATTTACTAAGATATTGCTTGAAAGACACACTTGACATTTCTGCCAGATTTGCTGAAATTGTCAGCTTCTGTCAGCAGTGGTAGCAGTCATACTGAATAGCCAACATAATTGCACTGCCCACATATAGACTTACCGCCACATTTCAAAATGTCTCTTTTGTGCCACAATAATTAGAGTTGATGGTACAAAGTGTTTGTGAATGATCTACGGCCTCTTATTACATATCTACAATATCTCTGTCAGGTTCTTTTGCTGTGTTGTCAACTGTTGTTGCTGCAGTATGCTTGAGTAAATTTAAGGTGTAAATGTATCACATTTAACCGATATTACATTCTTTAATACGGGGATTACAATTTTTATCATTTTAGTAAGCATCCATGAAGCTCGTGCCCTTATATACTAAAGATATTCTAGAATATGTGTTTTTCTTTTTAGTTCAGTAACAATCAGTGACCAGACAAAACATCTACCTGTACTCTATAAAGCAAGCACATTCGCTAGAGTTGCAGCCAAGGGTTTTTCATCAGCCTTAGCAGTGTCATGACACTGGGAGAAAATGTCTATGGGTGAGAACGCGAATGGGGGTGGGGTGCGCTGAAAACATTTTCTCACACACACTGAAAAAAAGACTGCTGTCACCCTTTAAACTCGTTTAAGCTATGTCATAGTATATAAAGTTTTGCTGATCGTAATCAAATAAGCAAATGAAACTATACCAAAAGGTGTTTTTACCTTTAGCTGAGACCAAGTCATACAAATGCTTTTAAAATACGTTTCTGTTTAATAATAAAAGGTCGTGCTATAAAAGAAGCAATACACATATTTTTACACTAGCTGCTGGTTACACAAATACTAATCTCACACCTTTTGATCTCTGAGATTACTAGAAGTGCTGAGAATACAAAAAACAGTACAAAGTGTTACCCTGGTAACCAATCATTAGTCCAGCAGTAGAGCAAATATGTGGCCAGCACTTACAGACAATCATTTTCATACTAATTTCTCTCTCTCTCCTAAAATATTGTATTTCAATTTATTTCTATGTCTGATTTGTTTCGATACATTTTTAAATTGTTCAAAAACAAGTGACACATAAAGATGAAAAGTCATCAGAAATGCTTCAGACTGTGCAAGAATATAAATAATACCGTATGTACTAGTGTTATAAAAATAACAAAAACTTTTTTTCTCTGTTACTGCAAAGTCACAGGTCATTTTCCCTCTATTCGATTAGGTCTACATATTAACAAAATGCGTCTTACTCATTTTACCTTACTTTTTAGACTACAGTGTAGTCTAAAATTACAGACAACCAAAGCAGACTCACTGCTGCAACTAGAGCTGCTGCTCACCCTCCCACCCACCTACTTTGATTTCAGGTATAAAAAAGGCAGCGAGCCCCTTAAAGTCCACAAAAAAAGATAATAATGGACTTTCTTGGGAGGTTGTAACTCTCATGTTAGGATTAGGCCAATTGACACTGTTCTAACCTCTGTGTTCACCGATTAATAAAGCAACTTCATTTCTACTTTTTCTAAGTTCTAGACATCTTTTCTCTACAAAGTTTTCTTTTAGTTTATATTTTACCACTTTAGTTTTACACACATTTATCGTATTCACCTGCAAATAAAACTGTGCCCTCTGCTAAAATGTTTTCCTCAACACAGAGAGAATATTATGATGACTGTTCTGGTGGTTGACATTGATATTGACGCTGACATGGTGGTTGGTGGGACAAACTCAGCAAAATGAGTTTTGTGCCAGACAGAAACGTGCAGTTACACCGAACACTCATTTTTATTCTTCCACATCTTGTGTCTCTTTTATATGACATGTTTATTTATTAACATACTACACTGATTGAGTTGGGTGCAGTACTCTATTTAAGACGCCATCTGCTTGGAACCAAGAGTAAGAGTAATTAAAACAAGCTTGCTGCTTAATAGAATTCAGGAGAAAAAAAAACAATTGCTTTTCATCCTTTACCCAATTACAATTCATCCTCGACACAGTATTCAGTAAAAGTGCAGTGTGATGAGCCAAACTCGATAACACACATACTAAACACTGACACTCTAAAGAGGGGATGCCTGCAAACATTTGTGCATATGAGAAGGTTTAAATATTTACAAATCTTCTAGGGAGCTATGATTACCATACCTATGGGCATATTTATAGGCAAAGCAGGCATTTTAAATCATTAGGTAGTGTAATGAAGTCATAATATATTTTAATTCAATGTTTGTTTTTGCTCAAAAAGTGAAAACTAAAATGTGGTGGCAGAAAAATAGTTAAATTCTGTGTGAAGCTGGGTTCAGCATAATAAAATCCCATTACAATTCTCAGCATAGTGAGAATCAATGAAGTTCGATTGCTATAAACACTTCAATTCTGTAGTGATTGTCAAACTGTAAACTTTTTCCCTAAATATGCACACAATGAACGGTGGTACACTGATGGATTTTTTGGAAACATTGACAGCCTGAGCTTGTCACTGGAATTCAGCACTGCCCTGTGGATTTTGCAGAAGGTTGCACCCAGTAGGTTTGTGACAGCGGCCCACAGCACAGCTACTCACTCAGACATTCGTTGGCAGACTCCCCAGTGGCCCTGGCCCAGGGTCTGTCCTGGTAAAAGGGGTGACATCTCTGGCAGTCGGCTCCCACGGTGTGATGTTGGCAGGAACAGACCAGGCCACCATGTTCCCCTTCAACACACTCACTGGCGTGACCATTACACTTACATCTGAGGGAAACATAGACAGATAGTTATGTAAAGGCTGCAAGTACAACTTCTCCTACACTCTCTCTCGGTTTTCCCTCGCTGACTCAACTGTACATGTACTAGTTATGCACAGAGTGAATGGAATTGAAGGCTGAGGAGGGGGAAAGTGAGAAGGTATTTCCAACGTAAGGAGTTGTCACTTTCTATTACCTTTCACGGGTTTAAACACAGACTGAGATGAGGTGGGGTTTTCATTCCTCTTCATTACCTGCACTCTTAATCTGTTCAGCCAGTGTTAAAATGTTCACTCTACCCGAGACAATAAGGAACAGTAACACTGAGTATTAGTGTTAGTGCAGATGTATTAAATCTTATCATAGCATGCCTATACTTTTACACAGTATATTTTTATGTAAACACATCATCTCCAAATTAGTGCATGTGTGTAATTTTCAAAAGCAAAATACTCCCCTCAATACTTGTTAGATAAACATGATTTTCATAACAGAATCGTTCATATCTGCTAATTTCCTTTCCCTCTGCATGTGAAAAGTCTATAATGTCCTACAAAGCAGACTGGCAGATACGCCTTCCTGTGTGTTAACTGTTTCCTGGCAGTGTTTTTGGTTGTGCCGAGGGGCTATGATAGGGGACAGGGACTTGTCGCTGAGTAGCATGCTCTGTCAAATTTAGCCAGCTGTCCTGCATCCAGACGTACGCTTGCCTGAGGCTCAGACCCAGTTATTTCTGTTGTTATTGAGACGACAACAATCCAGAAGCTCCAAATCCACATATCAGATCTCTCTGCTGGAGTAGACGTGAGCTGCTTAGTGATAATTCTAACTGAATATGTTGGGGGGGAGTGACTGTACAGGGCATATGTGCAGTTCAAAAACTGATGTGCAATATACCAAGTATTCATGCTTAAAGTGAATTTTCATATAAAGTATGTGGATTGTTGCTACAAAATTTCTAGCACATAGCAGCCCACCTTGCATTTCTGTTAATAAGTTGTGGAAAATTACAAGGAGTCTTTCATAGCAACAGTGACTAAAATCTGGCCAACTTGCTGAGGTGTAGCACTGAGGTGTAAAGGCATGTGTACTTGAACAGAAAGCACTGGTACAAGGCCAACATGCTGTCATGTGGGTCTCTCCCTCAGGTGTTGTGACATTGGTGGATAATTTGTAATGCCGCTGCAGTGATCCTAAGTGTTTATGACAGGTGTCAGATCAAGTTTATATTCTTTCTGAAAGCTTCATCTCAACCACTTAATCGTCCACTTCTCTATGCAGTGCCAAGGTGCAGCCTGGTCCAAGGTGCCATGTTCTCTCTCATTACTGTGAGTAATAAACAAAAAGTTGAAGGAAGATGAAGAATTATTTTATGCTTCATTTTCATGGTTTATTTTCATCCCATTGGACTTTGACAGACTGGTGTTTATCAGTTTTTGTCTAGTATAATAGTGTAGGTTAAATAATGTTGATTGCTTGCCTTGTTTTATATGCATATAATATCTTCAAACTCCATTTCCAATAAAAGCTACGATTTTTTTATATAATGCTATGAAATCTAAAATCTGTGATTTGTTAAGTCGCTTGGACCTCTAGCTTGAACCACCACCTATATCAGCTTGCAAAGACTGAGACTTTGGTGGATTCTCCTTTTATGTACAACTTAATACAACAAATACAACAAATGTACATCCATCAATTATCTTAAGTGCTTGTGACTGCTTATCTTAAATTTTGTAAGAGTGCTGTCATCAGGTAGGTACACCCTGGACAAGTAAGCAGTGTATCTCAGTGTTGACACACAAAGACCTATAGAGTGCAAATGTACATTATATTTTGTAGGAAAGGCAATTTGTCTTGAAACAGTATTTCTGTTATTTGACATAAATGACAGAAATATATTTTGACCACAAAGTATCTACAATGCTGACCGGATACAAATATGGCACAATATATTTTTCAATATTTAATCTTTCTCTAACCGCAGCAGTGTTACGAGCTAAATCTAACATATGACATAAAACCTGGGTTCTGCTGTCAAAAATGTGTGCTTTGTATGCCCAACAACCACCTCCCAACCCTACTTCCTCAAGCAGTGATTGTGTTTCCTCCAACACATATGAGGCAAAGGCAGTTAGTATAATCTACATGCATTTCTTAGGAGGCATGACTGGGCTTTCATCATGTTTGGGATAGGACACTATAGAATTATTTAATGATAAACACCAAAAAAGCATGTTGGACACCACAGAGATTTTGAGCTTTCATTTCAGCCAGAGTTTCAGGGGACAAAGCTTAAGGTTAAACTGCAAAGTGAATCTTTTTCAACATTTCAAAAAGGCTGTTAGCTATACAAAGTGACATTATCCCGGAGGACACGTTTTCAGGTGTCTCTTACCTGCCACCCACAGAGAAATCAGAAATGGCATAGAAGTACGAGCGTAACACTTTAGCGTCCTTGAAGAACTCATCTCCGAAGGTGTTAAGCCTGTCCAAAGAGATGAGCAGGTCAGTGGCTGTCACCCATTCCTGGAAAAGAAAAAAAAAAGTAGGGAAGAAGAAAGAACCAACAGGGTAAGAGAAACGTTAGATGATACATTTTGATATCACTCACTTTTGAAAAGTGTAATGAAAGAGACCCAGGGTGGGGTAGTGTGTTGGCTGGAAGAAGCAGACAGGAAGTAAGAAGCAAAAGAACAGAAACCGAGCTTTAGTTAAGAGACACAAGTGTGGAAAGAATTGGTAAGACAGCAAAAGTTGACAAAGCAGAAAAAAGAAAAAGCTGCAACATTGAGTTGCTTGATCAATGAAAAGAGAACCAGGGTGATGGTGTAACAGTAGGGGAGAGATCCGATGTAATGGGAAAATAATGAGAATGGTGTAACAGTGGCGGCTCCTGACAAGTCTCTCAGGGGGGACAACTGTTGCCATGATGGCTAAGGTGACCCGTTCAATGGGTAAATGAACAGCAAGCAAACTAGTCACACTGCATTGAGCAGCTGAGCATTGTTTTTTGTGATCCCCGCATATATCAATACAGTAAATGAACATACCAGTGATCATTTGAAGTTGGATGCAGTTTATTAGTTCACCCTCAAAGACATGTTTAGATGTGAAGGCAACAACAAGTATTATTACAATCTACTCACATTGTTACACACAGCAAATCCAGACTAAAGAAGAGTGGCAGTGACACTGAACTGCTGGGTTGCAATAGGTGCAGTCACTATTTACAGTAGAATTGAACTCTGCCCAATATCACTTGTGAAATGATTCAAAATTCACCTCTTAATAATTACATTACTTCTAAACTGAACTAAACTAAAACGTAAAATATTTAATCTCATGTAGAATCAAAAACAAAGGATTTCAGAAAGACTATATTGAAAACAGAACTCCCAAATTAGAAAGTGAATGCAGCAACAGTGAATACACCTGTGATTGACATGCAGTTTAGAAAACCTGAGTGCACCTGTGTCTTCCAATTAGTATAACTGTATGAAGATGGTTATAAAACTTCTCAACAGCAGAACTGTCAGAGTATTGGATCTATGGGCTGAGTCTATGTGTATGTATGCATCATGGCTCCACATGGGAAAAAAAAACTGCTGAGGAACTGAAAAATCTCATTGTGAGGCTTCACAAAAATGGAAAAGGATACAGAAAGATGTATGGCCAAAATCAGAAGTACAGAGCTGGTAGTGCGATATTATGGGACTGCATGAGTGCAAATCCTCCAGTTAAAAGCAACTGAAGAATCTCAACAACAATTGGGTAAAACAATTCTAATATATTATAGTATGTAAAATTCTAACATAGTATAGCAACCCTTGAATTCAGGACTCTAAATATTAATAATAATTGAGAGTTTATTCATGCACTTGAAGAAATTTGTGTGGGCAGACAGCTGCATTTTAGGTGCCAGGGGTTCGGGGTTCAGTGTTTTGTCTAGGGACACCTCAACATGCGATTAGGAATCAGGGAAACACACATGACTGCCCTACCAACTGTGCCACAGTCACCCATAAGGACAGTTCAGTCTTGAGCTTTGCTTTATTTAGCATAGTGTTCCTCCTCATCGTGGTGCTCAGAACCTCAACAGGAAATGTATGACTGCTGTTCAAAGATCTCTCCTTGTAGCAGTGTGGCACTCACAAGATGGATGGTTGAGCAAAACCTCAAGGATTGGGCCAGGAATGTATCACAGACCTGTTGTAAATAAATGTGTGCATAGTATAAGGTTTTCATTTTTAGTTTTTGTTATACAATTTGTTTCTGGGAAAATACTTCTGGGAAAGAAAAGGAAATATTAACAGTGCTGGCTGGGATTGACTTTGTAGAGAGGGTAATTACAACTGTCAAACATGCAGATCACTTAAGTAGTTTCCTACTTTTGAATGTCTAAACCTGTAACCTTATAAGCTAAAGTTGTGCATAGATATTGTTACAGCAAGGTTATTGAGGTATGAACAATATTATTTAATCTTACCTTATGGGCTGCACACTGCTTGTGAACCTCTGGAGGGCACATCTGATGAAGACTGTGTCAGTGTACCTTTGCAGCTGCTGGTACATCATATCAACATGACGAATGGTTTGATGAAATAGCTGCAGGAAAAACTGAAAGTCATCATCCTGCAGCATCCTCTGAAAGCCAGATGACTCCCTCATTGTGATGCTATCAAAAAAGCTAGATGTCACAATGGACTGAAAATACTCATCTAGTCATTATCTGGTCATCTAGTTTCTCGTAGACAGTGTTGACTCTTCTGCTGTTGAAGTTCCATCTTGTAGACGATGTATTTGGCAGCCTTCTTGCTACAATCTGGTCAATGACGTTTCAAGAGTCAAGTGCGTTTTGGTGACCAGGAAAAAAAAAAGCTCTCACTGCTGGAATGTGAGAAGTGGCTTGTTGCATAATTGCATAGCAATGCATGTAATGGGCATTTTCATAATGCTCACGCACCTTTTGCTGTACACCTGCCCACTCTCCCCTCATCACCTGTATGCTTGCACAATGAGTTTACATTGTGATTGACTGTTCAGGCTCTCCAAATCTGCAATGGCAGACTCTTTAATCTACTAATCTCTCATGGCTAACCTGAACATGCCACAAAACTTAACACAGTCTATAAAAGAGTCTAGTGGTGGTTCTTGCTCATCTCATCGCTGTGACAGCACACAGCTAGCTGTAGTTTTCATCCAACTGCCTGGCAATGTTGACCTACCCAAACGCTATAAGGTTAAGGAAATTGTCCATATGCATCTTTCAAGTTTCATACTTTTTCACTTTCTCTGAAGGGTGATGCATGTCAGTGACACCTGTAGTTATAAAACAAAGCATTAGCTTCTTCGCTACTTTGTTTCTTACTCATACTAGTTTCACAAAAACCCTTGATCATATGTTTTCCTTCCATTTGTAGATGCTTTTTTTATGTTTAAATTTGGTCTGGGTGGTCCTAATTGTTTAGTTGCCAATTTATCCTGATAACTATGATGACTAAATGGTATTTCTCGTAAAGATTTCATCAAGTTGTTCTGAGATGAGGTGAAACCCACTAGCATGATATTCCCATGAATTGTAGAACAAGATTATGTATGAAGAGAACATGTTAGTGCAAGCCCTCCTGGAATCCATACAGAATGCATTGCAGTGTCTAAATTTTAGAAAAAAATCAATCATAACTATCTGAGCGTTTTTCACCCAGACTAAAATTGCCCCAAAAAGGAGCATGCGCAGCACTCCATGAAACAAGCCTTGACGCTGATTGGAGACAGGATTAACTGCCTATAACGTGATTATAAATTTTAAAAAAAAAATCCTATTTAACCATTTGGTAGTATGTCACTCCTAGGAATAAACTGGAGAATAAAGAGGATTAATGGAGACAAAAGTCAAAATTTAAAAAAAAAATTAAAAAAAAACATGAGAAAAGAGACAATACTGCAGCACCCCTTCTGTGTAATAGATGGCACTTGGCAAAAGCTCCTATTCCCAATATGATTTAAACTCCTGTTTGAGGCCACTGCAAAAGGTAAAGCCAAGATGGAGCAAGACTGAGAAAGGAAAGTGAAGAGGGACAACACAAACAGAGGAAAAGCAAACGGGAAGTGCAATAGGGGGTGGAAGATAAAAGAGAGGCCAGGTAAAAGGAGAATAAATGACATGTGGAACCTGTTATCCGTGAACAGAACCTACTTTAAAACAAATAGCTAGAGAGAAACTTTCTGTTCCTTGGCGAGTCTGGGACTCTGTGCCAGTCCTGAAAAAGCCTGTAATGCTGTATGTTTTGAAGCTTCTCTCTAGAGGCGTCTTTGAAGTGTGGCAATGGGAAAGATGGAGATCGGATGGGCTTCAGACTAAAAAAGTGTGATGAGTTCATCCATTCATGTTTTTCTCAAGTGTGGCAGTTAGGCTTCATTCAGACAGAATTTTACTACATGTGGAAAGAAAGAGCACTTCTCATTCATGTTAACAGAGAAGCACATTTAAAGCAGTTGGGGCCATCACCACAGCATAGCGTTCAGAAAAAGTTGTTTTTTACTGCAATGCAAAGGGACATATTGTCATCCAGCAAAGCACTGTATTGGCCAATCCAGTGTGTGCAAGAACTCATTCTTTTTAGATTATTTTGTTATGTCAATGCCATATTTCTTTACGTTGACATCTACATTCTCTAGACAATGAACCCAAAGCAACCCCTCCCCGAAGCCCCTGCCATGTTGTACTGTCTGTCTGAACAAAACCTTAGTGTTTCTAGTAAATAAGATAACATCTATCAAACAAAACCAGGTTAATCCTATCTGGAGCCATCAAGAACACATAGTGTATACTCCACAACACATAGTTTAACTTATTATTTTGTATAATAAGTATAATATATTTACTACATCATACAGTCCAATTATTTTGTACAGACATTTTAGTTCCCCAGAGTAAGAATCCTACTCACTAGTGATTTCCTCTAGCACCAATGTGAGGTTGGGATGTGGTTTCGAATAAAATAGCGTCTATGGCTTTTGGAGGGATCAAAGACTAAAGACACGCCTATCAGCTTCAGCTATTATTTGTGTTTACTGCATAATAGCCGATTACAAGAAAAGTGAAGATAAACACTATACCTGCTTAACATGAACATGCTTCCATTTTCATTGTGAGCATGTTAGCACTTAGTTGTGCCTAAATACAGCCTCACAGAGAGTGTGTTATACTCATGCTGTGGTACTGATAGAGATTGATTTCTCTCCTTCCAGGCAGGTACCTTGGTTGAGGCAGATGATCTATCACAGTGTACAAACAGTCCTGTTCATGTTTTTGTAAAAGTTACTGCTGTTCATGTGGGAATACAGTCAGAACCACGGAACTCATTTAAGAATACCGCTATTTTGCAATGCTTGCTCATTGTTTTTTTCATTACCAAGCAATAAGCAAACAAGAACGTTGTGAGAAAGAGTTGGAACAAAAGAAACTGACTGCAATCTTAAAAAAATCTTTAAAACAGTCTCTGCCGTTTAACTTCATTAAACGGCAAAGACAATGACACCTAAAGCAAGACGGCCTGGTGGGATAAGCATCAGACTGGGCTGCAAAAGGTGGCAGGATCAAATCCCAGCCCAGACTCCCAGCCCATCCCCCATACCATACCAGGTTTGTCCCTGAGCGAGACACTCAGCGCCAGCTCCCCAGGCTGCCCGTGGCTGCCCACTGCTCCCCACCTGGGGGATGGGTTAAATGCAGAAGGTACATCTCACTGTGTGTTGTACACTGTATAACTATGTATGTGACAAATAAAGATTCTTCTACAAAGCAGTCACCTTTCATTGATCACACATTTCAACCATGTTTTAAACGTCTGCATGCTGATTTTTGTACTATAGAAAAAGGAACATGAAAATAATGTAGCTCTCTGGAAGTTATGAAGTTAGTCTAAAAACATACAGTTGTCCCTCTTTGCTCAGTAAGTGAGAAATATTATTAAACAAGATAAGATAAGACTTTATTGGTAAGTAGCTAAAAATACTTAACAAAGATGACGCTCACATAACATGGTCTCTCTTAGCTCAAAATGCATTAAGCAGCAGTGTAGTAAAAGTTTAGATCTAAGATATCTTTTATAATCCCCTTTTATAATTAGGACATTCTTGCTCTGTCAATGTGGCTGCCATCCTCCTGTTTCAAAGGAGAGGGTTTAGGGATTCAGACCACCTGTGTGGTCTGTCCCTGCGGTTATAAAGAGACGTACTGCTGAGGTATCAGGAGGTCGTAGCCCCTTTTTGGAACATCTGGTGTGAATTTGTTACACATGTCTTCCAGATTGGTTTAACTCTTAAATGGATAGTGTCAGTGTGACTACTGGAATTCAGTGCCACCAGTGGGTTAGTTTTGTAAGTAAACTTACAACAAAGACAATTATTGACACTGTATAAATATCTGCTAATTACAAGGTCTTTTCAAGGGGAGAAGATGATTCTGTCTGTATTGTAATCATAACTCATCCCACTTTAATTATTCTTAAATTAAATGCCCTCTGACTTTACTTTGTTCTCTTTATTTACCTTTTTTCTCCCTCTGCCTGTCCAATCCTTCCATCTTCCATCTTAGTAGAACGCACTTCGGGATTCCTATACTGTTACATTTCCAGCCCACTGCGGGCTGTAGAACTGCTATCGTCTTGTAAGCATTACCACAATAGAGTAGTTGCAGTTGGCTGGCGCGCTATTGTTCCAGCTCTTCCTTATCTACTTTGCCCCTGCTTGACATGGTCCTACTGGCTAATGGGGTTTGGATGACAATGAATGACCCTAATACACTGCAGTTGCCAGTGAAAACAGATGCCCATTTTTCATAACACTATTTGGACATAACAGGATTTTCATACATGGTTTATGAGAAAGGCTATGAAGTTTAAGAAAAAAAAAAACTGACAAAAAATGTGCAAGATAGCAAATTAATGTAAAATGAGGAGACAGGTAAAAACAAGATTAAGATAGAAAAAAGATTTTTAAAAATTGCTGTTAATTATAACTAGGGATGTACCAATCCCACTGCAGCTGCTATATTTCATATTGAATTTTTATATATCACTTTGCAGTAAACATTTACAAGGAAGTTTGATACATATTGTATTGTATTTATTTTGAATGCTGTTTTCAGTTTCTGCCAGTTTATATAATTCATTCAAGTACATTTATCTATGTGTTAATTTGTTGCATTTTCTTTTAGGTAATCAATGTTTAAGTCAAGGTTAATGACATCAGTGCATTCCATACGGAAAGGTAGGCCTGTGCAGTTTATTAACTCAACATTTGTATACAAAACCTGTCTGGCATCAGCCAATACACAAAGCAAACAATAAATATGGGAACAGCAGGGTAGATGGGACAACCAGCAGGAGAGTGGAGTTCACGAGATGGTGGAGGCAAATTGCAGGTGAATACAAGATAGAGGCATCCTGTCCGCAGTTGGAAGCACGAAAAGTCCTCAATCCCAAAATCCCAAATCCAGTTCCTATAATGATAATTCATGCTCCTGTGCAAAAATGTGACCATATTCAGTCAGTGGAAAATGGAAACAACTAGCAGTCTGATGCAGATGTCATTGACCTTTACTGTGTTGTAGAGTTACCAATTAACAGTGTGTTGAAAATTCTCTGTAAAGTTTGCCAAAACAGCAAGATTGCTTTTTGTAGAACATTCATGACAGTGTCTTGCTGGTGTCAACAGAAAGCGATAGAAGCAAAAGTAAAAAGAGAGATACAGTATATTGTATTCTCTAGGTTTAGATTTTGTGCAGTGAACATGTGTGCAGTGGTTAAATTTGATCTGCTATTTATTCCTGTATGTTTCTCTAATCTATTAGAGACTTGTTTAAAGTTTTTATGTCACAAAATCTCAACTGGTCATGACCTGCCCTTTTGTTAAATTATTAAATAAACGATTAGCACAAATGGATGATTATTAATGTTAAAATGCATGAGATCCATGCCTCTACTAATGAGGGACACTGGTACTGCATTGCTTTTGTTTCCATTCCAAATACAGCTCTTATGTTTTAGAAGACATATTGGTGATTGAATGTTTTAATGCACTGTTAGCATTTAAAAATTCGGACATATCATAAAAGCAAATACTCTCTTTCATTTATCATAGAGTACAAGACCATTATCATATGGAAGAGTTATTAGTTATACTTGGTGGAACAGTGCTAATTGTGTAAGGAAAAGGAGACATAGTTCCAAATATCAGTTACTGCACTGAAAGGGAGCAGTTTCTTAGGGTTAATTAGCAGTCAGCCCATTACTTATTATTTGTGCAAACCACAGCAAAAGCTTAATTAACTTTGATTCTCATTCCCTTGGAATGTGGGCTCACAATGGTACAATGATGCTGACTTAGGGATTGGCTATAGCGTTAAGAGTGGCAACTAGCCAGTCCCTTTTCTTAGGACAATACTGTTGTAATGATCAAATGAACGGGTTCATAAATAGACATGTATCAGCCCACACAGGTTTTGGTGATGTCAAACACTGTTTTAGAGGACATCTCTGCTTAGGGGCTTCTAACCTTTACCCTCAATTTACAATCTTTCATCTATCTCCTGCTGTCTCTACTATCTCTCTTTCCTCTACATGTCTGTTGCCTTCCGTTCTCCCCTCTCCTGTTTCTGTTTCAGTTTCCTTGAACTCTGAAGGCTCTGGCTGCAGGCAGTGGCAGGAAAGAGAGCAGCGTCCCTCATTCCAAAGTTAATAACTTTTTAATTTAATTGCTTAAGTTCACTGTGCCCTCAATATGTATTTTTCCCCTTTTACTTATTGTCATTCAATGCTGGAGCTTCAATTTGCCACACAGCTTTCAAGAGAGAGAGCGACAAAGAGAGGGCGAAAGAGAGAGAGTGAGAGGATGGACTGGTGGCAGGGGAGACACACAAACCCTTTTAATGGATGAATGAACAAATTAAATTTGAATTCATACAGCAGCTTTCATCTTCTGTGTGATTATTGAAAAAAAGAAAGCTTTACAAACTTGACAACAGAACCCCCTTTGAAGTAAGCCATTACTTTAGAGAAAACATCTAAATGCCGTGTTACAAGGTGAGTGTTGTTTAGTGCAAACGAGTATCATTTGGCAATGAACAAAACTCTACTGTGAAACAGAAAATAATATTTAAGCAGCTGATATGTACACTACATAAGAGAAAAATTCCTATGCGTTCATGTTTTCTTTCTGTGCAATTTTGCTTTACCTCTCAAAAAATGACAAGGAGATAAATGTACTTTAAAAGCAGCAAATGAAATGTGTGAAGTCTCTACATTGAAACGACGCACTCCTTCAGCTGAGGCACGAGCAGCAAATCTGTAAAGGGATTAAAATGCTAATAAAACAGGCCAGATGCAATTCCTGGTTTAAGCCTCATGAAATATGCATAGCTCTGTATGAACCATATGCAGAGGAAATGGCACACTGACATGCCACAGAGAGGAACAGGTATCACTTTATGCTCTGCTGACAACCTCTGTGTAAGTGGGTTTTAACCCCCGACACAAATGCATAATCTTTATCTTCCTCTAAGAAAAGTGATTCTAGAGATTCTGTGATTTCTAGAGATAAAATTCATCACGTAACTTAACTTGCCTATACACCTGCCTGCCACTGAATCATTAGTGGTGGACATTGCAACACACTAACCTAAATTAGCTTATTTAATCTAAATGTATCAAAGATTCACGCCAAAGAGAAAAGTAGAAATAAAGACAGTTTACTGTAGAAGAAGGCTTGATATTGATTGAATGGTATGTGATTGTAATTGCATATTAACAGTCTACTGACTTTGGCACATCTCATTTCCAACATCTTGCTTTAAACACCGATTATCCTGACTGAACTAAAGTTGGTCTTGATTTGTTGGGAGAGATTCTGCAACTTAGGAGAGATCAGCGGATGAGTTCACTGATTCTCTTTGACAGATTTTTCGACGTTTTATAGTCCTGTTTTAATGCGCATGCGTACTGTATATGTAACTACACTTAAACACTTATGCAAGACCTTTCTGTGGTCATGTAATGAATAAATGAAGAAAATACAATAAGTTATGGCCTCATTTCTACCTGTGATATATGATTTTACTGCATTAGCTGGTTCAGTGCTCATGTCTATAGAAATGCAATGTAATGCAATACTGTTACAAACAATTTAGAAAAAACTGAGCAGTAAGTGCTTGGGGCATTTACTCTGATTACATCAACCTTATAAAAAAGACATTATGCCTAAGCAATGGCATTCACAAATTCAGACACTAAGGCATATTTTATAGATGTGTTTTCACAGAAATCAATCAATGATTACATTCGCAGCACTGAATTTTTTTCTGCTTTTCTTCCACTTTAGCAAGAGCTATACAGGGTTTGCATTCTGAGGAATAAAGAAGTTAAATCCAAGTGATCAAACCACAGGGTATTAGAGTGCTTCAGCTCCTTTACTTGAATTCGACATGGGAAAAGGTCAACTCATAACAGCAACAATGAGTGGGGACAGAGAAGACAGCCGCTAAAAGGTGCTAAAATGTGACACTTTCTGTATCTCACCCTCCATTTATTACCGTGATGTTTTTTTGGAGTTCTTCAAAAACTACATTTCTCACAGAGACATTTGACACAAATGTAGTTTAAGATATTAAATTGCCTAACTTTTCATACTGCAAAAATCTCACTTGAGAAACTACAAAGCTCAGTCTTGATAGTGCTACAGTGAAATGGTTTGAATCCTATCAACACAAAAATTGTCCATTGCAGTTATGGCATGTCACGAGGAAGAGTTATGTTTGTGCATATTTACTGTATATTAATGACCTTCCAACACAATTGGCAAATAAACTATCTTAGTGTATGCTGATGATCCAAAAATGCTGAGTAGTAAATGTCAGCTACCCAGCTTTATGCCATTGAGGCATCCTAAAAACTTAAAAGCACTAGACACACCTTAGGAGTAATATCCTGAAGCAGTACTTCTTGTTTACACGTGTGATGGTGGATACTTTCCGACAGTGGAAAAAAAAATTCTTACTGGTTTAGGTTCAATAAAGCAGAACAAAGGTTCAATAAAGCAGAACAAAGGTTCAATAAAGCAGAACAAAGACATCCTTAAAGTCATCATCACTATGTTCAATGCTTTTTCCTTTGTCAAATTATTGTGGAAAGGACTGGCTCCCAACACTATCACAGTGTAAGAGAACAGAGTTTGTGCAGATTCAATGAGTGCTCAACAGAACAGCATGAACACATTTAGACTGACTAACTTCTGCAAACAGGTGGAACTGACAGAACTGCAGACAGGAATAACGTAAATGTACTTTAAAGTAAATGTAAACTGTATCTACAGTGGTCTTTAGATCTGTGTGTCACATTGCCTCTCCTGTACATGGTCCTTTTAAGCAAAACTCTGGAGAGGTGGGAATCAGCTGGACAGGTCAAAGAAACAAATTTTCTTTGTCTTTCTCATATGGAAACTGAAATCTGGACACCAATATACTTGATCGAGGCAGGGTGCTATCTGTTTGATATGTTTTAACATTTTGGATTTGTGCAAAGGTAGTATTTAAAACAAATGACTGACATGTACTTCCCTCCCTGTTCCCCTTTCACCCCCACTTTTTATCTCCATCTTATATTCAATAATAGTGTTGTTGTGGGAATTATATTTTTGAGTGTTGATCTCATCCCCTTCCCTTTGTATTGAGCTGCATATTTTCTTCTTGTTTTCTAGTATTTGTAGCTCAAGTGGAACCAGTATGTCACTATTAAAGAGTGTGCCCTCTTTATTTTGATGATTCACTGTGTGGAAAATAATTCTCTTTTGCTTACTCCCGGCTTTGTTTTTGCATCAAAGAGGATGGCTGATGTGTTTTTGTCTCTGCTCACTATACCCATCTGTGCCATCACCCTTAAAATAGAGGGGGAATGAGAGATTTAAAGAAAAAAATGGTGCAATTGATCCACCTTTTATTCTAATGGGAGAACAGATCACACTCAATTACAGGTCTTCTCATCTTGATGTTTAAGAGGAAAGAGAGAAGGAGAAGTGGAGTGGAAGAGAGAGGGCATTTGGCAGGTCTGTTGAGAGATTTGCCACCCAATCTATGTATTCTTGGCTTATATTGATCCCCCATAGCTTTATAATCAGTGGGTCGATATCATCCACAGCATACTGAAAAACAGCCAGCAACACCATTAGTAGTCAGGTTTTAGTGTAAATAAGGCCCAACACCCACCCATACAAAGGCCTTGTGTCACTACATGGCCTTACATTTAAAAACAAAGCATGAAAAAGTTCAATAGGTTAATGAGACTTACACCTGGCCATAGTATTTAAACGCAGGGCTGAATATATTAAGCTGGCATTGATGGATACATGCATGTAAGGCATTTTTAAAAGAATGACGATTGAGCTTTTCTCACACACTGACTAATGCATTAATTGATTTATTTGTTCAGCTAGTCACAGTGGTCAACGTAGGTAGAACAGCAAGAATGATCATGGAATTGCTGGCTGAGGAACAGATGCCAAAATCAAAAGCACCTGTTGCTGTTCCTCATTTAATGAAAACAGTGATGCTGCTGGTGTGATTACTATGTTTAGTTGTAGTTTAGCTTGCTAAAATCTATAAACAGAAGTGCAGCTGAGGATGATGAAATATTTACTAGTAGTTAGACAAAATTTCAATCCATCAAATAGTTCAGTCATTTCACTCAAAACCAAACATCACAACCTTTAGGTGGCACTAAAAGAAAAGTCAGCTGATCAATAAAAGCCAACGTATACATCATGATGAAACCTCATGATGGCACTCTGTGAATAGTACAGTCTGCAGAGCTGTTTCATATTTCAGACATGCTCTGGAACCCTGACCTTATCTAGCAGTGCTGTATGTGAGAACAAAAATGTCTGAAGCAGTTGGCCCAGATGATAAACAGACTTCACCTAGCCAGCTTTACTTTTTGTGTTAAGTTGTGCCTCCTGCATGGTTCTTGTATTTCTAGTACATGAAAACGTACACACTGAAAATATTTTTTTTTTTGCTACATGTGTGAAAGGGCAACTCCAAACCTGAATCTCCAGACACTGTCCGGAGTTCGTTTCAGAAAAGAGTTGAGGATTCATCCTCTAGGAACCATGAATGTGTGTGCCAAATTTTCAAAGCAATATATGGACTAGTTGTTGAGATATTTCAGTCTGGCCCAATGCAGTGGAATAACGGACCAACACTGCTATCCCCAGAGCAAAATGCTAAAATGCTTTCATAATTGGTATAGAAAACCCAGCACATTTGCATTTTGTCTTTTTTTTAAATTTTTTTTTTTTTACATAATTTCAAGTTTCAAGCAAGGTGTAATAACACCTTACAAGATAGAGTAAAAATACACTGTTACTTCACAAGGTGATTTAACCAC
Source organism: Ctenopoma kingsleyae (assembly GCA_032353495.1). Lineage (NCBI taxonomy): Eukaryota > Metazoa > Chordata > Actinopteri > Anabantiformes > Anabantidae > Ctenopoma > Ctenopoma kingsleyae. The sequence continues at coordinate 4,852,440 of JAUBNQ010000004.1, read as the reverse complement.
ATAATGAGACTGTATAACTCCCTAGTCCAGATGCTCAAAGACCAAAAATGTCACTCTTGTTTAACACCTTTCCGGGATACAGGTGTACTGGGATTGATTCATTATGTTGAGGGCACAGGAGTACGTGCCACTTCCATTGAATTATGTGAGTGTAAGCAATAAAATACTGCACCTTCAGTTAAGCTTGGTGCTTATGGAGAACTAGTATAGGTATATAGGTATTCATAACTGGAACTAAGTCATTAGAGATTTAGACATGCCAACCACAATGCCCTTTATTCCCACCACACTATTGTGGACTCTCAGACTACCTGTTTCTTGCCATTAATGCTACATTGAATCCTTAGCCCCTTAATCCCTAATGCCACACAACCCTTCCACAGAAAGAAAAAAAAACTCTCTGTTAATGTATGAAGCATATATTTCCAACTAAATTAATAATGCTTACTTCACAGAATTTCAGGAGACTTGACTCAGTCCTGTGTGTTGTACAAACCTAGACTCTTAGCTTGCTATTGTCCCTGCCTGCTACAGTCCAGAATTATATTACACAGATGGAGAGGATGAAATAGCAACAGTGTTAACAGACTAGTGTAGTGATTAATCAGAAAAGGATAGATTAATAATATCTTAACCAGAAAAGAGCTATCTTTTGTAAGCACTTTAAAACTGCTCTCATGCAAAACTAAATAAATAATATAAAAATAAAATGTAGATCTACCAGAGTCAGAGGTAAAGCAAAATAATACACAGTAAACGGGAAGAAAATGAATGAATAAGGGAATAATAAGGTGGAGAGAGAAGATCCTTGTACTTGATGCAACGACCACAGAGCCATTTCTGAGGTTACTTTAAGTGGTTATTGCTAAGCCACAGAAATACCTGTTTCCACACTACACTCTCCTTTTTGAGATGCCCTTACAGTACAGATGGAGAAGTTCTGTGTGCAATATTCTTGATCATGATGGTGTCACTAGAAATCCTTGTATTTACTGTATAAACGATTACAATGTATTCAATATTTTTGTATACATCAGAGTTTAGTTTCTTTTATTCCAAATTCCAACTGTTTACTTTTAAATCTAACCTATATAACCTTTATAAAACAGCTTTTAACTCAAATTACATATGTTTTGTTAAGGTAAATGAATGGAACATTATTCAAATACACCAGGAAAAAAGACATTTCTCTTCTTGGAGTCAGATTTCGGCATCTTTTCACTAAACACTATATCCACAGATTTGAAACACAACATATGTCACAGCCGAGATACAAAACATCAAGCAAGAGCTGGAAAGAAATATTGGGATTTGGGTTTCCTTTAAACTGGTTTATAATAGTCATATGTAGTAAAAAGCAAATTCACCAGCAGGCTGAGCATCAAATATTCTCCAAAATTCCCTCATACTTACTTTATTAAGTTTGCAAGGTGGAAGCATGTTATGGTTATGCAGGGTTACACTACATATCCTCCACATATCCTCCAAAAGACACCCTTACTCTTCTTATTTAATGATGTGGAGGAGGACAGCTTCCCTTACAGAGGTGGTAGTCTTGCATTGCCAGTCCTATTTGCACACTACATTTTAAGAGGAAGCTCAGGCAGAAGAATATGTTATCATTATCATTGTCTTGAGGAGCATTTTGCTTATGGTGGGAGGAGGGTATGACTGTGGTGTGATTGCTGCAACATAAACCTCCCCTTGAAATAAGTGAACATTATTGTCAACGATTATGTCCAGTACAGGGTAGGAATGTTTGTTGTTGTTGTAGTGACAGAGAATAAAAATAGAAAGCATAAGGGACAGAAGGAAGACACTCGACCAGTGAGAGGCTTATATGTTATCCACATGTTGTGAATTAAATTATAAAGGTAAAATGCTTTCACTAATAAATAAACACCTTAGATTTTGAATGAGGTTTGTTTATCATGTCACTTCAGTATAGGGTCATCTATATTTCCTGTTTCTTCAATCTTGAAAGACTTGACTGTATTATTTCTGCTGCATCTGCTTTCAGTGATGACAATATGGCAACAGCACGCTTCCCTCCTGATAAGGTGGCAGTGTTGTGCATGAACGTGCTCATGTTTTTAGTGAACTGAATTAATCAGTTTGCCACTAAAGAATGTGAGTGTGATTCACATGCTGGCTGAGTGCGAATGGCAAAAGGCCTTGTTCACTCAATGTGCATCCCTACACATTTCGGTTAGCTGCCAGAGCTTCCTCATCCTACCTCTCTATCACCATTCAATTGATGTGTGTTGGGTGTGGGAGGAGTTCAGGGACCATACCGTGCAGGGAATGGTCTGTATCAATCACAGAAACCACTGTGAGCCAGCTCTTGTGCATTGTGAACTTACACAACACTGGCAACCATGTCTATTATATTTATGCTACTAATTTGCAACTACAAATTATTTTTGAGAGAAACATACTGCCACATGAATGACATTTCTAGAAATGCTTTAAACAAACGTATCAGCCAAGTTTCAGAATGTTACAGAACAGAATAGAACATAACTTCGAATTGTTCTTTGACAATGCATTTCATTTCCTTATCCCACAATATCTGCTCTTGTAATATTTTAGGCACTAAAAGTACACAAATTAGGGTTCAGGAAAGATTGTGGTTTTGTTTTAATGTGACAATGACTTGAAGCACAAGACAGGATGCCTTTATTTCATTAATATTTATCCAAAAGCAATGCTGAGACTTAGAAACAATACTTGATTTTCTATAATGGCAGCTAAAACCACTAGTATATACACATGACAGTGAAGATCCTCACTAATTAATGATGACAGAAGTGTCTAGTAGTTTTTCCGCTTAAATAGCAATGATGGGCCAATGCTATACATGTACACGTGCACGCTCACAGTCCTGTCAAAGGAAAGGAGTGGCTGCATTAAGTACTTTATTTGCTTATTTTTAGCCACACTCCACTGTGCCCACCCTCAAGAGGCTGCCATTAATTCAGCACAGCCCTCTCAAGGCTTCATTAATGTTAATCAACATTTCCTTCAGCTGCTTTGATAAAGGCTTGAAGGCCTACATGTATATGTATATAGCTTTGGTATGTTTGATAATATAAAGGTGTATGGGAATGGAGGAGCTTTAATGATCCAGTGCATGCTGGGAGCATCACATTCTGTTATAAACCTAGTATAAACCATAGCACTGTTACAGACCCATCTATGAAATGAAATTTGTGTCTGTGTACAGAGGAGAATAATATACCCTTTTTTAAATGGAAAAATAAATCTTTACAAAGTCAACACGAGCAGGATCTAGCATCCATTATGGATTGTCATCACGCCTTTGAGATTAATGCATTTAAAAGAAACAAACTACAAGCATCAAAAACAAGAAAACGTTTTTTCTAATCTATTTAAAACATTTGTCTCTTCAAGAAACATTTATTTCTTTAAGTTTTTTAGTGTTTTGTGATCTTGTTTTTCTAGTTGTGGTCTTGTTCTGCAAAATCACTTCAAGACGGGGCAGATGAAAGTGAAGCCAGTAACAGAAAAAAAACAAAAAATATATATAAAAAAATACACAACAAAATGCAATCTTACCTGCAATACAACACTTTGATCAAAGTTGTACGCACTGGGCCGTCCCTCCAGGGTGGAGAAAGCCACATTTCCTCCAGTGAGGGGGGAGATATCACTGAACTCATCTGTACATAAAGCTGTCCTCTCATCATCTCCTGGGCGATTGTAGCCCTTAGCATCCTTTCTATAGGTCTTTTTACAAGAGGCGCTGTAATACTGGTAAGGCACCCAGGGCCCATCCTCCTCTGTACGTTTGTAGATGGCAAAGCTCTCTGGACGACTGGTGTAGAATTTCAATCGTATATAAGTTATCTCAAAGGCCTTCCCTGTGGAAAACAGGTATTATTAGCTTCGAATGGAATAGTTGAAAGAATTATTACAAGATCCATTGTAGTTACATGGTTAGATCAGGACTTGTTCTGTAAGAGACAAATACAGTAGGGTTACAGTTTAGAGCCCAAGAGCAGATAAAAAAGGCTGTAATTGCATTATACAAAAAAAGAAAAACAATGGAGGATGATCTTAATTTCCTGGGTCTCTATGCAGGGTGAATGAATGTCATTCCAGCAGGAGTAAAATAATACCCAGGATTATTTTCTCATTATTCACGTCATAATGGGCACTAAGATGTGAAACACAGGTCAAAGGAAAATTTAATTGTGCAATAAAATAGGCCAATGAGTTCACAATCACAGAAGGAAAAAGTGTCTAGCAATGAAAGCAATGTGATCCCCAGGAAAGGGATTTATCAAACATGCAAAACACTAATTAGCGAAATACGGGCTAAATATGACATAGATATCAGTAAGTGCATTACACAGTATATATATAGTAATATTTTTAATTGGTCTATATAGACATGGGGAGAAACCATAAGTAAAACTTTTCATATAGTTGTATTCACCCTAAAACAGTGATTTGACTTCAGTCTATCTAAAAAGAAAACAGGTTTCAGAGCACAATCTGTGCACCTTGAGGATCCAGAACAAATAAGGAGACATACCCACATTTCCATTTGAGTTGGAGGATTAAGCAGATCCAACTAAGTTGTGCTGTAATTGATGTTGCACTGTAACAAAAATGTCTGTAAAGTACTTTCTGAAAGTGCATAATAAGTTGAGGCATGAGTCTCTAAGGTACATGTTTAATTAAATGAGAAGAAAGGTTAGGAAAGAATGTATTTTGGAATATTGCACACTCATTTTTGCATATTGCATCCTCAGATGGCTTGAATTAATGAGCGAAAATGAATTTTTCTTCATAATTCTTCCTGTGTGGAAAACTGAGGTGAATTTATTTGGTTTTGTAGGAAAGTTTTTTTTTTGCTAATCTCAAAGCAAATGGAAAACGAGTGCTTCTTTTTTAATTGAGAGGTGTCATTTTCTTCCATTGTTTACTCACCGTGGACACTTCAGACAATAATCTTGGAGCCATATCAGGGAGACTTGCACAGTTATACTTCCTGGATCTGAACACACATTCAGAATCTGCCAAATGTTGTGCAACTTGAAGGGGGATTAACTGGGCAGGCACAAACCAAAGTCATACTGAGACCAGAGCGAGAAGTAACATGTAGAAACTCTCTTAACAGGCTTCCTCATTGCACTCTTGGGGATTTTTTTCTACATCATTAGATACTAAGCCTCAGCCACTCTGCAGATTCATAGAGGGATGCCATCCTCTAGCAGAGCAATAATGACATCTGTTGCTTTTCTCTGCCAAGTCAGAACCAGGCATCTTGGGCTCTTGTCTCTGCAACAATCTCTAATGGTATCTTTCCTTTAGGAGCCCTAAGATCATTTAGCTTTCATTTACTCCCTGCATGAGGTGAAATCAGCCCTGCTGGGGACTGAGGCAAAAACCATAAAAGAGGCAAAAGATGAAAAATTCACTGATATCCCCTGTGATGAAATACAGACTAATTGCAAAGGATATTTGTAGCTTTTTTATGCGTAATGTTTAATGAATCATGATTCATCCTCTTTCAGAGTACACACTTAATGTATTTATTAGAGTTGTTGCACAATCTTTGGACGCAGACTACTTCGAGAGTAAAAGCTGGTAGCTGCAGAAGTAGTGTCTGACCTATTCTGAGTCATGCATTTTAATTTAACACAGCTGCTCTTGTCTGCCTAGACTGAAACTAAACTCAGCACAAGTACTGTAGACTCAATATTTACAATCTGTTTACTCCAAGCTGAGATTTTTGTGATCAGCAAATACACGGATGATTGGATTTATCTTCCAGTCTTGCCTCGTCTCAAAGTAAAAGAAAAGAATTCTTACTCTTTTATAGAGAATTGTGTCTTGTATGCACACCAGTAATCTGGCTGTGAGAGTGCCATGCCAACTGTGGCAGACTTTTATCATTGTTTTACATCAGAGGCAGGATGTTGCTTTTCTTTGACAGCACTGAATGCGAACCAGATGTAGACATCAATGTGTGCTGTTTGAATGTGTGTGTGTGTGTGTGTGTGTGTGTTTCTCACCAAGTCTTTGTGGGAAAAACCTGACCTCAATTCCATACCAGCAAACCACCCAGCATTTTCTTTTTTCTCCCCCTTCTTCCTCATCATGTTTTGTTTACTCCCCTTGAAGCGGCCTGACTCCCCCTTTTCTTTCTACTCTTCCACAGACCCAGTCTGACCTGGCTGCAATATGTGTCCCTGCGTCCTACTGCTGTGTTTATCATCCCAGCATTTGCCTGTATTCCCTTCAGAGAGTGCTTGTTTTGTTTGGAGAGGCAAAAGAAAACATGTAATGTTGAAGACATCCCCCACGAGCAACCCAGATGGATCACAGAGCTTTCATATAGACCAAAGGGATATCGCGCATGCAAAATTTAAGGGTATTCACTTACATAAAATGGTGTCATGAATACATAGTCTTTAAAGAAGACCGAGTCCAGGTAGAATAACCAAAAGCATGAGGCACAGACAAATACGTCTGAGAATAGCGCAGAAAGAAGCAAAGGTCAGTTTGTCTGAGGGAGACAGACTTGTGAGTGTTAGGATTGTTTGAGAAATAACAAATTATCCAGACATGGACATAAACATGTTTCTGCAGCAGCACCATTGGAACATTTCTTTAGGGGGAAAAAAAAAAACGCAGCCAGAGATCTACATGCTATTGAATGGATGCTCATGGATTCGTTATGAGGAATGATCCTTCCAGCTTTCAGAGCACGTGATATAGCTATATGTCGTCAATCTCAGCTCTGACATTTTCAACTTCTGTCATCATTTTGTCACTGTGTCTCGTTCCTTTGACGAAGAGCTTGCTGACAAGGAACAGCCACTTTTCACCTCCTGAGAAGGTGGGAGGAGATCTGACCTGTCAAGAAAATTTCTAGTTTTGAATTAGCTGCCTTGCTTGACTGACTGCTGAAAGACAACATAGACACACACACAGAACTGTGCAAAGATTTAAGGCACTTTAGATGTTTACAATAGATTCTTATTGCAGATCGATTGTCATGAGAATGACAAGGACATTAAACAACACAACTATCTTTAGCCACAAGAAGAACAAGCAGTCTTGAAAAAGATGGTACAGTCCCCACAGGGTCCGTTTGTATAGAGTAAGTCTGGAATTACATAAAAATAAATAAGCCATTGAGACCAAAGAAGTCCAAAAAACTGTGCTTGAATCAATCTACTTGCCTTGTCCTTGAGAAATTGTGCACAGGGGCACCCAGGACACTTCACACAAAATAGTGATTTGATTATGTTTCTTTCTATTGACTGTAAGAATCTAATTGATGAATAAAACAGTTCATGTAGGTATAATATTTAAAAGCATTCTTACATTACTTAACATTTGAATAACACATACACAAAATAAATAGGGTGAGGTTAACTGTTAATAATTACAACTGATAAAACTAACACTAGTCATACTGACAAACATAAATAATAATCTTACTCTGAACTTTCCTTCTACAGAACTTTATAGAACTTTTAAGCTTGTCGTTTTAGTTTTTACTGTTGGTCTTCAATCTATTTAAATGACAGAAATCCTGAGGTAACCACTGACGTTAGCATTTAGCACAGGGGTGGCCAATCCTGGTCCTCAAGGGCCGCTGTCCTGCTTGTTTTCTAAACATCCATGCACTTGCAGCTTCTGATTGGCTGAACACATCTGATTCATGGCTGAACACACCTGATCCAGGTAATCAGCAGTAAGGTAGCAAGGTAACTGAGTACATTTATTCAGATACTGTATGTAGAAATATTTAAATTTTGTGCAGTATTTACTTTTAGTCAACAACAATTGAGAGGAAAATATTGTCACCTACTATTTAGTCAAATATTAGCCACTAATGTGATATGATGTATTATTAATTAATAATAATAGTAATGATATACTTTATTGAGCCCCTTGGGGAAATTGTTGTCAAAACCACTCACCAATGAATCACCTGTCAGTAGCCAGTAGTGTTTATATGAAATGTTTTGCGTTAGTGGCTTACTTGCTCTGGTTTTGCACTTGTTTTTGGACTTTGGAAGTAGTAGTAGTGGAATACCTTTTTAGGTAAATACTCCCACTTTTATTCAAGTATTGAGTTTGTGTACTTCTACTACTACTGATTTTAACATGCATTGAATTAAAAAAAAATTAGTACAGAGAAACTGGTCTTCATTAATGTCCACACTTGACTCTTAGATTTGCTTATCTAGTACTGTTAGTACTTTGGTAATTTAATACTCTGGTGTCACATTGGAGTATATCACATCAGCACACATCAGTGAAATAAGGGTGCCTGACAAGTCACCATTCAGTCTCAGGTTTTTTTCATATTAAAACCCCCGAGTCTGAATTAGATTTGTCAACCAAAAGTTGGGGAATAATTCCTCCATAGGTTTGTTTGTTAGTTCCCACCAGCACATGAGTAAACTACTTCAGCAATTTATAATCAACCAACTTTCAAATCCATTGCCACACAGTAACATAACTGGGAGAAAAATGAAAAATTAATTGTGCACACTGTGACAGATTACCTCAACTCTGGGAGCTGTCAGCTCAGGACATTTTAACACTATGGGTGTACATCTCTCAATCACTAAGTATATATTCATTTTTAAACCAGGTAGAGGTCAGTTTATAATTCAGGATGGCCTTTTTTCCTTTTCCTTCTCAATTCGTTATGGGTTTGCTAGCTTGGTAGCAAATCGTTGCCACTGATGACTTTTGATGATTTGATACTATATTTGGTATTTAGCCAATATGCTATTTGTCATTTGCAAAGCTATGCAGAGTGTTGTAGATTAAATCAAAGAGAAGATGGAAGAAACAGTAAGGGAATATCTGTTTTCCACTTCTATATTCAAACTGAGAATACACTGACCCAAACACAGCTCAGCAAATAAGCAAAAGTGGGAAAGGTAATTTCACAGAAATATTTGTATTAATACTTAGTAACATTAATCACCACAATTTAATTCAGTTAAAGTGACAAATGCGGTCTGTCACCTTTTTCAGCAGTTTTCTGCAGGAATGGTAATGGGTCTCAAGCTGGTTTTATAAAATTTTATAAAATGAGCAATGTCTTCAGATGCAAAGATGTGTGCAGTGTACAAAAAGGGAGATTAATGTATTTTCACAGAGAAAAAGAGCAAGTGATGGAGGCAGTCCTCAAAATTGCATTACTAGCATTAATAAAGTGCAGTGATGAAAGTGTTGCATACTTACATACAGTGTTGTATCATGAATTACATGAACTTCTTATTTTACTTCTTATTTTACTATGAACAAACAATAACTCTAAACATTTATATTGTATTACATGATATTAACCTAGTTTGGAATAGTAGACATAAAAGTAGCACACAGTCAAGTGCTATTTGTTTGTTTTGTGTGTGTGTTTGTGAGTTTTAGAAAATGTAACTGTAATATTTTGGTTGACTTTGCCAGGAATTGTAATAACTTTGTTTGAGCACATTTCAAAAACTGCAAAAGCTTTGTAGAGTATTATTTCTGAGGGATTTCTTTCCAAAGATTCTGTGAAATCCTTCGTTGAGGTGAAGGGAACATTTGCATAATTTCAAGTGACAGTAGACCTGCTGACCAAGTCCCTGGCTAAGCAAAAATGACTGTGGCTGGGAGGGTTGATGAAATTTACCTCCCTGGACAGGAAGTGTATCTTTTGAATTCCAAATGTATTTTTATGTAAATGCATAGCTAAGACAGCTGGACCTTGTTTTCTTATCTTAGGCTTATTCATACCAAACTTAGGACCTTTCTGCAGGTCATCGGTTTCTTATTATCAGAATTTATAACAAAATATTAAGTGGTTGTTTTGTTTAAGGTCAGTTGTAAAATATTGTTGAAATAACATCCAGTTAACAATTGCAGAATTGAAAACACTGAATTTACTTGTAGATGATAAAAAATTGTTTAATTTGATGTTACGTGATGTAGCATGATATGTGGATTTTTTGTTAAATAAAGGTTGATTTGTGGCCATGGTCATGCACAAATCATGCTGGAGCCATGTTGCCATGTTGCTGTGTGTCATGGCTGTATTCTAGTCAAGATCTGGGCCAAATCAGGCTATAAAAAGCCTCATCAGCTTGAGTTGTGACTGGATTGGATGGGTTCATTACCAATACTCCATGGCACTATGTGGGCTGCATGAAAATAAACGTGGGCCAACACTGTACCATCACTCAGTTGCTATCTAGGCATGTCAGATGCAACTGTGTGTCCTTCTTATACACTTTAAATCCAACCAAATTCTCAAACATTCCCTTGTGGCTATGCACTCGCACACACTTTAAATTTAAGTCATGTCTGTGCCATGGTGATTTTTATGAAGACCGCGCAGAGCCGAGTAATACAAATCATGTGTTGTTAGCGACAGCTGTTTTGTGTTAAAGCTCTCCCCATCAATGGGCTTGCAGTACACAAAGAAATTTATCAGGACATTTGTGACACAGAAAATAAAAAAAAACACTTTGGTGTGACAAAACGAACATTATAGTTGTGAAATCTCATCACCATGTTCTTAACACTGGTAACCATCTGCATTCAGAGTGCTAAATCTATTACTGATATTCCTATTCTATTTCTGGACACAGCAAATGTAGTGTGCATGAAAAGCTTTCAAGCACTTTGAAATGAAGTAGGACATCATATTCAACATTATAGGAGCAGAGACCCTGAGCACAAAGTCAAACTGAAGAATTCTGTGATTTAGACTGAACAAAAGATGTTCTCATGTGCTCTTACCCAAGTGGAGGGTGAGGTTGACAGAATTGGGATGCTGGATACCGTAGTACATGGACTGGCTCTGCCACCATGTGGGTTCCTCATTCCTGTGGAAGTCTGTCAGGAGACTGGCATTATGACTCAGAGATGTGTCTGATGCATCACAGTAGTGGCACGAGCGTGTTGAGCCAGTCTGCATGCAGTAGTCCTCAGGTGGGGAACCGCACACATTTGATACCTCCACAGTACGATTGAAGGCAATGTTCTCAAACTTGGGCATGCAACGACTTGGGGCTCCCTCATCATCATAGCAGGAGTCCATTGCGGCCCAAACAAGAAGGTGGTGAGGTGAAAGTAGAAGGGCAAAGAGAAGAGAGCTCACAGCAAATGATGTATCCATGTCTACAAACAGTTACAATCCCATTTACACTTCACATACAAACTTTCACAGTCATATAGTTTGATGCGCAGATTCAGACACATGAAGACACTGACTTGAGAGAAATAATCCAACAACAGAATAAGTCCACACTCAGAGCTTTGTTTCTCTACTCTCTCTGTTCTGCTTCTGTTATGTCTCCAACATATGTTCTCCCTCTGTGGAGTGGAATGAAGTTTGTGCAGGAATTCCTTTCATCAGGGGCAGCATGACACCGACAGAGGAGGGACAGGGGTGGGGGCTGGAAGATCGAACAGTCCACAAAACTTCTCCACCTGCTGGTTAACACAAGCACCGCACCACCATTAGCTCTAGATGTAAAACAGCACTGGGTAAAAGAAACCCATTGGACAAGACAAACACAATCTATAACACTTTGTTACCTACCTACCTCTAGGCCTCAGGTAGCGAATACTAAAACACCTGCATTCACCATTTATAGAAATATACATTATCAATAAAGTGACACATGTATGTGGCATTTGGCCCCACAGCAGGATGTTCTAGTAAATGTTCACTGTAGTGATTCACAGCAGGCGTGTAGAGGTGTTAATACTGTCTGGAACATTGTACTAAGCACAGGTCATCTCCATAAAGAGATGTTGCTCAGGGGAGCACTGTGACCTGAAGGGACAATTTATTTGTAAAAATATTGGAGTGGAAGAGCTGCCCAGCTTTTTCAACAAGATTCACTCAAGGCTCAGCCATCACGAAAAGTGAGAAATGGTGTGCATGTCAGTGTAATTCATACTGACTGCTTGGAATCTATGTAAGCCATCAATCAGTGTCTGATTTCACAACAATGATTTAAAAAGTGGCAAAACTGTAACCTTGAGAGAGAAATGTTACTTACTCTAGTAAACCTTTACATTTGTTCCATTTTACAAATCGAATAAATGTTTATACACATTATGTCTTCTCTTAAACATTTTTGTTGTTAATGATACGTATAGTGTGGTTTTGATAAGGATGCTGTCATATTTTTGATATATTTCTGTAAACCTAATATACTATAAATATCAGATCGTAAAGAATGTACAATCTAAAGGCTGGAAATAAAAAGGTGGATAAAGTGCATACCTTTGACCAGAGGTAAATTTTTACTTGTTTTTTTACTTATTTGAAGCTTTACTTAAAATATTTAAAGTATACTTGAATATCCTTAAAATACCAGAAGTAAATAATTCAGTGTGCAGAACAGTACAGATTGTATAGATTTTGTTACTGGATAATACAAATGCTTTAATGCATATGCCTCATTAAGGCTACACCTGATTTTAGCCACGTTATGTACTTTACTTTACTTTACTTTACTTTAGCTGACATAATAATATGATTTGTAGTAAGAATCTACATTTGAAAAGTAACTAGTAAGTAAAGATGTAAAATAAAGGTAGTGGAGCAAAAGTACAATATTTCCTTCCAAACTGTAATGCAATAACAGTAAAGGTAACAAAAAATGGAACTACTGAAGTAAAGTACCTCAAAACTATACTGAAGTATAGTGCTTGGGCAAGGGTACTCAAGTATTACACTGTCAAGATACAGTATGTATCGAAATAAAGAAAGAAATAAAGTCTGTAGTGTCTGTAGTGAGCTCCCTTCTGTTTATATACTGTACGTGATCAGCAGTGTACAGTGTACAGAGGAATTTTTTAGTTGTACCATATTACTTTTTAATTTCCAGTACTTCGGGAGTGTGTTTCCTCTGCAAGTCCGTGCGCAAGACTCAAGTGACAAAGTGGAATGAGAAGACCAGCAAGTGGCTGTGGTTGTGAGTTACAACCAACTTACAGTAAATGCTGTGAGTTCCATTAGAATTTTGGCACAGCCATTCTGAAAGTGACCAAAGTGACCATTTAAAATGCATATCAGGACTAGAACAGTTAATATAATGAAGAGCTCAATGTCAACATGATATTAGGAAAGGTGAAGAAAAAAAGAACTAAAGCAAGTAAACATAAGACAGCATGAAACAAAGAGAGACAGTGTCAACAGAAGCATTTAGATGTTGTACATTTATGATTGCAATGAGATTTACTGCAAAGTCTTTCCCATATCTTCTTGTGATTGCCTTGATTTATTGGTGCTCTATCAGTACTCAGGCAGGAACACTGTAAAGGGACCGCATCAATTTGCAGTGAAATCCTCTGCAGGCTTTGGATGAGAGCAAGCCTGCATGGCTTCAAATCTGCAAGGCTATGCAGTGTGTGGTTCAGCCGTTATAGTGAAGAATCTCATATCTCTGCAAACATACTTTTATTCAGTTCATTATTAGACCACCAGTGTGCAGTGTGCAATATCTGATAACATAACTGTTGCATGCAACAACAACATGTTTGAACAATATGCAAACAGAGAATTATAAAAAAGGGCTTCTGCCGTGATTGGCATAGGAGGGGTGGGGAAAAATACCCTTCCTGGGGAATCGCAATCAAGAGAGTTCAGAAGCATAATTTTTAACCCAGGGGTTGCTGGTGATCTCATGTCCTGTGCCCCAATCATAGGCGGCCTGGTAGCTCAATGGGATAAGCATCAGACTGGGATGCAGAAGTTGGCAGGATCAACTCCCAGCCCACCCCCCACCAGGTGTGTCCTTGAACAAGACATCCAGCGTTAGCTCCCCAGGCACTGCCTGTGGCTGCCCACTGCTCCCCCCAAGGAGGATGGGTTAAATGCAGAAGTCAAATTTCATTGTAACATGTAACTGTGATCAATGACAATAAAGCTGATTATCATTATATACAGTGCTCTGCAAAAGTCTTAGGCCACCATTAGTTTCGGGAGTGCTATTATGATCATATATATTTATTTTTGTGTTTTTTTATTGTTCTTTTTATTAGAATACATCTAGGAAATATAGATGTGTATAGATGTGTATATGTACACAATAAAAAACAAACAAAAAAATGAACAAAAAACAGCTTCTTTAGGCTAAAGTGACAAATAGTCCCAGTAGTCAATAGTGTGATCTCTGTATAGAAATCTG
>JAUBNQ010000004.1:4811581-4831627 GCA_032353495.1 Ctenopoma kingsleyae | reverse complement strand
AATAATAATAATAATAATAATAATAATAATAATAATAATAATGTGGAGTCTCTCTTTAAGACAGCCAGATGATTAGAACCTCACACTTTTCTTTTTACATGTCACAGATGCCATGTCAGATGCTGTACAACTTTGAGAACTAAAGAACTAAAGTGAATTCAGTTCTATTAATGAACACAACCCGAAGACCATCACCCCATCTGTCTGCACCACCTAAAGCATGGAATGTCAAATGATTCCTATACATCCAATTAATGTAACACACGTAACACACGTCTTACCCAGAGAGCACCCTCTGTCAAATCAGACACCATTGAGATAACAAGAAATGTGGTGGTGCTAATATTGATCTGCAGGGAGAAATAAAGGTGGGAATACTGGGCCCTTTCACATCACTGCAGATCTATATTGTTAAAGCTTATTTGGGTATCTACAGGCGATATGTGCAAGGAATTCCCAAGAGACAGAACTCAAACACATGAAACAGATTATCATCCAGTAACACACCCGTAACTAATGAGGTATGTCTATTGTGACAGATAAACATGATTCATTCATGCTTAAAAGCTACACCTAGGGCTGTTTTCGAGGTGTCCTATAAATCAAATGTTGTATATTTTTCAAATGGGCTCACCTGTCTAGTCTTGGTTTCTCCTTGGTCATCTTTCATGTACTTACTTACATTATTTGATGTTCTTGTTTGTACTAATACAGACTCACATGCTTTATTTACACACACACACAGAGGCACCAATGCAGGTATGGAGACCAGGTCATTACTTGAATTTATTCCACCTTAGATGAATGGATAAGGGAAGTGTGGGTGCTTATGCTCAGTCTTTGCAAATTTGACCTCAGTGGTATGTGACTGCAGGCCGCCCACATATGCAATTAATCCACATATACGATTGCACACTCTGTTCTTTGCTCTTTTCCCTCCTCTCATTATGCACAAGTGTTTCATCCATATAAACAACTATGCATGCAACCACACGTGTGTGCACAAACACACAAGGCACAAACTCACACACCAGGTTACTCCTTCAGGTGAACATTGTATCCTTAATGGAGTTAGTGATGTATCTGTTGGGTGCCCTGCTCACTTAAAAGCCAGTGGAGGAAAGAAATGAAACAGACTGAGGAGGTAGGGACAGTGGCAGGCTAAAGGCTACAGAGAAAACTGCAACATCGGGACAGCACATATGGAACGAGCCAAAGGAGAGGGTGTAATCTGAACAATGGTGGTAAATGACAACATTAATCCTGCATCATGGTCACTGAAGGTTGAGAATGTGTATGTGTGTGTGTCAATAAAGTGAAGATGTCAGTTTTGCTACTTTGCTACTTTTGAAACTGGCCATCAAAATGGAGACCCTTCCAGCATGTCAGCCCGCCTGAGCTCTGAGCCTAAACAGTATGCAGGATTAGAGCTTAGAGGCATAAATTAAAGCACTTAAATGACCAAAATGTCCCATTTACATCTCAGTAATGCAACTTGGTAATCATTTCAAAGTAATAAGTGTGGGGATATCACTGGAAAGCATTGATTTTAATGCTTCCCAGTGATGTTGTTATTCCTTTTCAAGCGTTGCTATACACACTCTGATTCCTATGGGCGTAGTGTATAATGACATTATAGTGGTGGCCATTTGTCAGTTAATGATTTTCCTCATTGACCTCTCCAGGGCTTATCTCTGTATGGTGGCTATGATCACTCCCGAGGCTAAGATCTGTAGTGTCACTCATTTTCTTCTCTTGCTCACTCCTTCCTGCTAAAATTTTGTTTTACATGGTTGACCTGACAGGGTTTGGTCTGGATACACACTCTTCTTCCCTCCTGCCCTGTTTAGTGAGGCAATACTATGTGTATGTACTTATGTATGCAGTGTGTCTATGTGGATATGTTGTGCTACAAATACAGTGTATTTGTATGTGCTTTGGGTGTGATGAATAGCTCCAAGGTGATAATGCATGCAGATGTTCCTGCCTGCTGGTGTAATCACACTACATATTCACTTTTCTAACAGGATGAATCCCAAGGATTTTGGTGATCCTCTGATTTTTTTTTCCCCTAGCTCTAAAAGCAGGCTGATACTTTTAGTTTTGGGTGAAATGTTGTGATATAATATATATGTATTTGCAATGCAATTTGGTGCAGATATTTAATGTCTTTTTAAACTTTGGTGATTTATACTCGGTCCTGGCTGGTTTCTTCTTTTGCAGTGTGTTTACGAGAACGTACAGGTACACACTCTGTGTGCAATTGCGTGTTTTATGTGTGTTTGTCATAACTATCACGCTTTGCATTTTACTGAAATAAAACTATTTTCATTTCTTGAATATATCTGAATATATTTCCACTTTTTCTTGCATTCTGTCTTTCTCAAAAAAGATCCTTTATCCCTGACAGAAATAAGCACTGTAGCAGCCATGGGAAGTATAAAAGTCATTATATTATACTTACAGTAATTTTAACAACAGATAAATGACACAGATGTAGTAAAAACTGCTGCTGCTTGCTATGATTTTTGGTTTGATTCTGGGAACTTTTGGCAGAAATGCTATTCAGTTTGCACTGTACTCAGTCATAAAGCGGCACAGTGTGTACATACCTTCACCCTGTGTACTATGGTGGTGTTGATAATGCTGAGACAGAATATATATCATTCCATTAATGGGTTATTGTCGACTTTTCAACACAAAAAAATCCTCGTGTAATTGTGTTGAATTGCATGATAATCTTCAAAAAAGAAGACTCAGTACCTATACTCCAGTTGAAGAAAACAAACTATTGCTGCATATACTGTAACTTCTTCATATGTGACTGGAAAGGTTAAGGAGGTGGGTTACTGGTTTATGTAAAGAGCAGTTTTACTACGTCCACTTAAGACTTCTTCAGTGCCTGATGAATGCCATGGACATACATGTAGGCAGATTGTACACATCACTGCTATCAGTATTGACCCCTTCTCTGTAATTAGCTATTCCCTGGAAGAGATTAAGACTTTATCGTTAACATATGCAACCATTAAGCTGCTTATCATGGCTGACCTTAACTTCAACTGGTTCTCCAGAATCTCAGATTTACAGAGCTCAGTTTGGAAATAGCTATATATTGGTGTATTTTCAATCCAGCCACATCAAATATGTTGTAAAACATATAAACATGTTGCTAGATCTATCATGTCATTCTAACGTAGCATTGACTGCAATAAATAGTTTGTGTCACAAACATAAAAAAAATTACAAAAAGAGTACAAACAAACAAAATGGGTGAAAGGTTCAGTGGTTTCTCACTTGTGGCATACTTTGCCAATCCAATAGATATAATGCAGCTTAAAACATGAAAAATGTCATGATTAAAATCATGCTCACAGGGAAAGTATTCAAAAATGTCTCCATTATATACAGCAAATCCCTTACACACCAGTTAAGTACTGTATCTTGAAGTCGGAGGCAGAGCATTGTTGTGTTTTCTCTGTTTTAATCAGCACCCGTATGTGTGATGATTGTTGTGGGTGAATGACTCAGTTGTGATTTGGAGGGAATTGGTTCTCAAGTCAGATCTTAATCAAGGAGACTTCCAGAATAAATAAAAGCTTAGCAAAAATCAACAAAGAGGAACCTTTAACCTGGTAATCCTCAGTGAAAAGAAATTTACATATGCTCTACAGTAGGATGACCTCTGGAATCTATAAACAAGCATACAGTAGCTGTCTTTCAGAATTAAAATAAACTGTATTGATTTTAAGAAACTCTCCAGAGTAGCTGCTGGATTGAGCTGGGTTAACATTAAGGACAAATGTGTTAGTTGTAGCACTTTCCACCACCATCACCCATGCACCAAATGAGTGAATTTCACATAGAAGTATGGTGTTCATCCAACCTTTAATACAATCGATCTCAAATTTAAAAGGAAGACAATAACACCAGGAGCAATTACACAGTGTACAGTTAATCATTTCATATATCAACATATCATGGGCAGCTCAAAAAAGATCTTTTATGTCAGTATTGTGTCATCTCATGTAGTCAGTGGGTGTTGTGGGTGTTTTTAGCTGGTGAAAACTCTGGATAAGTGTGTTGTATAAAAGCACACTTCTGATGATCTAAGCACTTCTGTAGTTTGAATCATTAGGGATGCTGCAGTGTACCATAGGAAAAAGTCATCCTGAACTCAGCTGCAGGACACTATGCAGGACACATGCCTTAGCACACAGTATATCACTATATGCCTTCTCACACACAATCTAATTCTTTATTATTCCGCCCCTCTGAACTTACAATTTCTTTATTTCTTGAACATCTTTCTAACTAATCAGATTATATTCCTTCAGCTTTTCTTCCATAATGGTTTAACATTTTCTGTAAATTCTGTATTTTTGTGCATATTATAACTGCCCATAAAGAAACCTGGCTGGTTTTTACTGTGCACAATCGAATGATGGAGCCACACTTGTTTGCACTACTGTTTTTGTGAATTGTGCTATAAAGTTTAGTTAAGTGACAAGAAATGAATGGAGAAAAAAAATGGTAGAATGGCCCATAAGGCAGGATATTGTGTATAATGAACATGAATGGTGGGTCTTACACTTGCTTTTCTCTCAAGTCACTGGTGCAACACCTCTGCATGCTTCAACAACGATGTCCTCACCCTCCACTATGCTGTTACAAAACATGGCTGCTGCTTATATTAGGGGCTTCTATGTTTCCTCTGGGCAGTCATTTCTCCTGTTCCCTTTCAAGTCAAGTTAACTTTACTTACTTAGCTCAGTGTCATAAATCACAAATTCTCCTGAAGGGTTTTTACAATCTGAACAGCACACAACATGGTCTATCCTCAGAATCCTCTGAATTTGGGCTTACTTGCAATAATATGATTTTATTGCCAAAATATATTAAGTGTATCTGTCTTATATTTAGATTTAAAGATCTACAGAGGAAGCCCTCAGTTTTAAATACAGGGGTAGAAAATTTGCTTTATATTAACAACTGTTTTATGCATTTAAACATCTACTATCAATATGAAATTCTTATTGGATAGTCCATACATTTGTTCTTATTTCATAGTTCATACTGTTGGTCCATATTTAACTCACAACTACTCACTTTAACTGCAAAAATGATGAGTCAAATGATAACCAACATCATCAGGAGGAGGCAGAGGAACAAAGGTACTTGATGCAAGTTGAAACAGAGTTTGAGAGTAAAGCAGATTTGTTCAGCCACAGCAAACAGGATGAGAAATGTATACTTATCTAATATTGACGTCATACTTGATGTCAAACTTGACTTTTTTTCATCCTACCTCACTGTGATTTAACTATTTTATCTTACATAATATACAGGAACTTGAGCAATCTACCTGGACTATTTTCTGTTTATATGCAGTGGAACCTCACGTGTACATTACGTTATAAAATAACCTGATGCATAAAAGAGACAACTACATTGAATTCATCATTCATCATATCCCTGAAAGTTTAGCCAGTGTTTATTGAAAGATACTGGCAATTATCTATTATGTTTAATTAACATATCCTGTGTATTGATAGAAACTATCTAATAATTTCTGCCCTGTAAGGTAATTTGTCTTTTATGCCAGAGTTTGTATTTGTTTTTGAAAAATATTCCTAGCTCTTAGAGCAACTTGCTCTTGAAGCCTTTAAATTGATCTTAACAAATGTACAATTTTCTATAGGTCTCCAATCAAACGGCAGCCAAGGTATTCTATATTTAAATGCGAACCATGTGGGCTAAATTAGCTGCTAGTCACATGGACACTAACCGCTGGGTAGAAACAGCACTGTGCATTAACTGCATATAGAAGTTTAAAATGTAGTACATTATTAGAGCGTGGGACTAAGAGTTTAACTGTTTAAAAGTTCAAGTGAGAGCGATTTAAAACATATAAGTGCCATACGTTCCTTAATGATACTGTATATTGCAGGGTGACTGTCACACAGTCATTCCTCTCTCTTTATTTCTTTCCCTATATCCACTGAGGGGCTAAAGAAGTGGAAGGGTGGTATACTTACCCCGTGATATTGCTCTCTTTCACACGCTAAAGCTTTATAGTATATTTTCCCTCTTGCTGCACTCTCCCTCTAATGATTGCAGTTCTATCATCTCTCTGTTAGCCTCACCAACAAGACTTTTGTGTCTCAATTCAATAAAATGTTTTGGTACACAATCTCCCTGTCTTATCCTTAATGTTTTCTTTTCCTCCCCAACTTTTTCTTTCCTCCCTTTGGCCCTTCCTACTTCAATCCTCCTCTCTCATCTCCTGCTGTAGCACCCCACACACACCCACCTCTACCCCCACTGTTCTTCTGCTCTCAGGTTGTGGGATAAAGGTGAAGATCTTCTTTAGAGTGCTTGGCACTGCATTTCTCCTTCTTTAGGCTTTTTTCATTTTTTTTCACCCCCATATCCTAACTATAGAAGCTCCATTGGTGGCATCCCTGATTGGGCTGGGGTGTGAGGGGAGATCTTTTCAGTGAGTGACCTTTGTGGATTTCTAAAGCTCATTATTCCTCATTGCTCTCAGTGGTGGCACTGCGGGAAGTGGCACACGTCTAGTGACAGCTGCTGCTGGGCCAGTGCTGATCCTGGTGAATCTTTTTCTTTCTTGTTTTTGCTCTCATTCATTCTTCTTCTCATTTCCTCTTCAAACCTTTTTCAGTCATTTTACTGACGTTGTCTGTTTGTCTGTATTTTCAAACTACTAAATCCTTCTTTGTCTTTGCTCAATTCTATCCTGCCATAAAAACGTCATAATCAGTTATTCCCTTTTACATGGTCACATATTAAGATTCTTGTGTTAGGCAGAGGGTCACTGTTGAAGCACAATCATATATAGAGGTAAGATACAATTCAAATTCATTCTACTATATTCCTACCTGGTTTAGTGTTATATTAAAATGTGGTATTTTGAAATGCAATGTTGATGTGTGAATCAGAGCTGGCTGAATTTTCTACTGTAGACCTGAGAAACATGTTTCACATACTTCACTGCATTTCAGACGTTTTGCTAACTTTTCAGTAACACATGCAATTTCATCTAACTCATATAGTACTTTTCATTCAGTGCAGGTGTGAATTTGTTTGCAGGCAGTGTTACTAAAAGCATATATCAGAGAATTTTTATAATGGCTGACAAGAGAGATGCATTAAATTCTGTTTCAGGGAACCACAAAGAAAAGAAAGAGATAATACACAAAAGCATGATATAGTTAGAGGATAATGCCAGCTACTCTATGTGGCTGTTAGCAGGCATATAACATTCAAAATATCATAAAGAAATCTGTAATGTTAAGGGCCCAGATGCCAAACCTCTATCACAAGACCGGGGCCATTTGTCAAATAACAAATTATGTTTTGAATCATTATTAATCATGTAGATATGTATTATGATTGCTCACAACATAATCTTGGCTGCCCTTCTAGTCTGATTAACTGCTAACTTTAATAGGAAGTGTGATGTCTTTGGAAAATATATGCTACTTCTCTAGCCTGATGCACACAATAGTTTATCATTTTCCAACTTTAAATTACCAAGATTTGAAAATGACACCTTCATTTTTTTTCATTTAAACATATTTTAATGCACTTTACCAAACCACATGTTGATGTGTTGAGGTTAGAAAAGAATAGTTATTTGAACAAATGTCAAATTGATGATACAGACTCTTGACCTACAACTCCAAACAGTGAGACAAGGAGAAATTAAGAAATAGTAACTGAGATGAAATTAAATCAACAAAACTCACTGTTTAATCAATTATATAAAAACTTATTTTTTCTTAATTTGCTGATATGGTCATAGCATTCTTGCTTGGCTTTTAGACAACATCCATGACAATATGACAATATACCAGCTATATTGACTTACCGTATATGTACTGTACTATATATCTAAAAGATGAAATGTAATTTCTGTGATTTTGCAAAAGAACGTTGGATCAGTCACAGTCTTGGTCAAATGACAGTTTCTGGCCTCATTAGTGATATAGGATGGGTTTCGCTGCTTTTTTACACATGGTGGGCATTAATGAGCAGAGAACTAGGGTGACATTCTTTGATGTATGTGTTAGCTGTAGTGTTGACACACCAAGTTGCCAGTCCATGTGCTGTTCATTGCACTTATGACAAGCTTAAAGCCTTATTTAGAATCAACCTGATGAACAGTACTCTGGATATTTAAATCACATTGCCATCTGTATTGTGACAGTGTTATGTTCCATATGGACATGTCTGTACTGCAAAACAAACATATTACAGTCAATGAGAGTCACATTTGCTTTTGCTGACAGTAAATGACCTTGGTAAACTCCTCTTTATATTCAGTGCTATAAGGTCAGCAGAAATGTGTGATGCTGAATCAAATTTTCTGTGTCAGTTGATGTATTTTCATGAAGTGATCACAGAACTAGTAATCCGAAGGGCAACATGGCCGCTGTTGTGCGTGCATCAATAAATAATACATGATACATTCAGAGGTTAAGTACAGTCACTTTGGACAGACATTGCTGATTAAATTTTCACATAGTTTGTACTGACACGTCTAGAATCCTTATACCAGATGGTTAAAATGTGGGTTTTAATAAAGAAGCTGTTTCCATTGGAATCAATAACAGTCTCTCCACACAACAAAGCACAGCACCTGGGGAAGGAGTCCCACTGCAGTAACAGCAGCTTGCCTCGCTCCTCGACAAGCTCCACAGATTCTGGCATGTAACTACAGCAGCTGTAATTGCAAGTCATTGAGATTCATTAGGCAGTTTCCTTCCACAACAGCATAAAATCCATACAGAAATGCCCTTTTGGTGATTGTGCCTTTGCCACCCATATGACTTTGATGGATGAATATGTATGGGTAGAGTTCACACGTGAAATGTTTCCCTCTGTCCTGTTGCAGGAGATGCAATTGACACTTTCTTAGACAAATAATTGTCAGGATTGATTTCGAGGAGAGCCCCCTTAGGATTAGTCAGACATAAGTGTTACAAACAGCACAATTAACAGAGAGTTGGTTAAATGGCAAGTCAAATTGGTGATGATATTCATGATCACCTTTTCCTTTTGCCAGATAATTTGTCTTCTTCATAACAAGGGTGCATGTGTAATTGACATAAATTAATGACACAAATGGGTTCTGTAGATGTGGATATTTATTTATGTTTCTAGAAGTTAATGTTAAGTCGTGAAGCCTTGAAAAGTGTAACTGTATTTCTTCATAGGACAAATTACCCTACCATTTAACTGTTTATAGCATGTTAGCACAAACACAATGGAACAATTAGACCTCAAGAATTTTAATTTTGAAATCTAAAATTTATAATTGCATGCATGACATTAACAGTTCACAGTAGCTGACCTGTCTCCCTATTTCTTTATACATTGTGTAATGAATTAGATAAATTACAATGTCCATTTGCTCTTGGCAAATCCAATTTGTTTCTCAAATTTGACCTTTAGGTCTGACTGTCCCCACCTCAATTTGCAAGCAATTAAGCTGAATTGTGTATGAAAGCATTGTCTACCACAGTAACAACACAGGCTCATGTATGTATGGTGTAACAACAAGCTGCAGGCTAGAAGAATGAGACAGGTCCTTCCTCATGTCACGCTGTAAAAATATTCATTGCGTCACAGACACAGAGACAGAGGAAAGGCAGCCAGGTTTCATGTCACTGTCACAGTTAACTGCACTCAAGAGTGAGACTGGAATTTGAAAGTCCATGCTGAGACACATATATATGACTGTCTAGCCTGGATATGATAAAACTATCATTTGGTGGAATTTCATGAACCAAAACGTGCTTAAAAAGCTTTTAATTTCTACTCAACACCAGGAGATATCACTGTATTTAATATTCATTTATTGATTCATGATCTTCAGAGGATGAATCCTACTGAGATGATCCCCTGACATTGTCTCTAGTGCCATTCTGAGGTTCACATTTGTGTTCAAACATATTAGTTTAGTTTTCCTTCTATTACAATCATCTCATCAAAATTGTACATGAGCAGTTCTAATTAGTTATCATGCTAACATGCTAAAACAGTGGTGATCACTGTAAACATTATACATGCTATGCAGCATGTTAGAATTAGTCCTGGCGAGTACTTTAGTATGCTGATGTTAGTTTTTAGCTCATAACAGTGGTGTGCCTAAGTACAGCCTTACAGAGTCAGTAGCATGGCTGTAAACTCCTAGTCTTATAGTGTATTGGTGTAGTGGTATTTTTGCTTTCACCAATCTTCTTTGTTCCCTTTGTCCTTCAAGCATTCAAATACTTCAGCATCCCCACAGACTTGGCAAGTGCACCCAGATACTCTACACACTATTGTTAATAAGAGGCACAGGGAGGTTATGTTTGCTGAAAAAGAGCAAACAGGCCACTTTGGTCTCACTGTCATTCTTGCTAGGGGCTTATTTTGGTGAGAGCATGGAGAATATGGAGAAATTTTACTTGCAAGCAATAAAGCACATTGGGGCTATAGAAAACCACTTGGTCTTTATGCTAGTTTGTTTTGTTTAGGCAGACTGGTGCCTTTGTGTTCTCTGGACTAGCGGCACAGACAGCAGATGCCAGCAAAATAAAGATTAGAAGGACAGAGACTCAGAAGGGAAAACAGAAATTGCTTGGGAAAGACAAGGCAGGCCAGGCAAAGTAGAAGAAGTAACATAGATGAAGGAAAAAAGAAGGAGTGAGTGTGAAAGTGAAACAAGTAGACTAAGAGAGAAGTGAATGCTAAATATATAATGCCAGAACAGATTTATGTACGTGTTTGCAGTTATTTATTGCACGTGTACTTCTGCACATTTCTTCAACGGAGGAGTCATCTTGAGATGCATTATAACAAACAGAAATGATTTGGTGCTACCACTTATTACCTACAGTAGTCAGGTCTGTTTAGGAGGTTGTTCAGGCTGTGCTCTCTGCGCCTCACTCCTGTACGTCTCTAACACTGATAAATTGCAGTTTGGGCCTTTCTCTGCAGTCCTGATCATATTTCATGCCACACAACCAAGAGGTGGGAGGGCTAGAATGTAAGCAGGGGTAAGAGGAATATGAGAAGGTGACGAAAGAGGAGACAGAAGAGAAAAAACAGGAGGAATGAGTTTCACATACGTGATGTTGATCAGCTGTGTGAGTGAGAATTTTAGGGCTAATGCCAAGTATAGAGTAGCAGTAGGCACCTCGCCTCGGGGGCCATTTGCTTTCCCTGACAACCAGCCTAATCCACGAAGTACAGCCTGTTGCCACATACATCCCACAGGTACATGATAGCTGTGTATAGTCTGAAGAATAAACAGGAAACCTAAAAGCAAACATGTATATTTAATCTAACTGTTGCTTTATATAGGTGTGTATGTTGCCTTGAGGAAATGTAACCTTAATAAATACCCTGGAGTGGGTGAGTATTAGATGCGAGCAGGCATAACTGTTGGCTGTGGCTTCCACTGGCTTTAATTTGCAAGATGAATTCATTTTAGTGTAGGATGATGGAGCTATGTCTGCTACGAACTACTATTTATGATTGTCCTTAAAACCATATAATTTATGTTTCTGTCTGTTAACAAACAAAATAAGCTAGTTGTCTCGTCTGTGCTGGTGAAAAATCACATTCTTTTACTCCACTACAAATCAAAGGAAAATGTTGTACTTTTACTCCACTACATTTATTTTAACACAGTTACTAGTTACTTTGTGCAGGATTAGGTTCTTATAAAAATCATTACATATTAGTAAAATGCTGATGTATCATATATGGATTAACTTCTTGTCACTAATGTTAAGTTATGTTCTGTTTCTGTTCCACAGTCTGTAGGCTGTGGAAAAACATTTTGCCATCATTTTCACCTTTGATAATTTGTTGAACAAATCTGGACTAAACTTCTACATTTATGTTTTCACCAGTATCAAATTCTATATTGTTAAAAAACACTTTTGTTAGTGGAGTACTTTTACTTTTGTACTTTAAGTGAGATTTTGTGCATGTACTTCAGTACTTTTACATGACTTGTAGTGGAATATTTTTTTAGGCTTTCACTTTTCTTGAGTATTGAGTTTGTGTACTTTATACACCTCTGCTTAATGCAGAGTTTGCTGGCTTATGGTGTTTAAAAGAAACCGACTGGCTATAGATACTGTCACACACAAATGCTCATTAATTGTGAAAACCAGAAGAAAAATGATTTAGCATCAATACGTTTCAAATACCCTCATTTTTTCCTGTTTAAAATGTTTATTTCAATGCAAGTTGTGCATGTATTTTCTGTCGCTTGCATTTGTCATTCTACTCTCTGATAACCAAGGCATGCTGAGTAGTCACTTAGGCAAAAATAGCTGTCTATAATACACAGAGGGGGCCCAAGCATGGCTGCGGGCTCAACAATTTCATTCTTATGTCTTTTGAATGTTTGAATATAAAACGCATATAATTGTCTGTACTGGCAGCAAATAAAAAGACGAGAACGTTCATTTATATCTTCAGCCCCTAATGCTAGATAAAAGCAGAATTTGACAGGGCATTTGTTGAAGATAGGTGGATGAGGGCAGAATGAAAAGCAGCTGGAAAGAGTAAGAAAATAAGTATGCAATTCAGAGGTACTACAAGATACGGTGAGTTTGAGGGAGGCTGCAAAAAGATAGAGAGAAAGGGGAAGAAATCAGGAGAGAGATGCAAATGTCCTGTGTTGATAAGCAGGGAGCCAATCTCAGGCGACATATGGAGCAGCGTGGAGAGGGAGCTCCTTCAGCATGGGCCTTATCTGTAGAATGACTCCTCTTCAGCCTGATTGAATGACTAATCTCCTGTTCTGACAGCATAACAAGGCTGAAAGTACACAAAGACACAGAACCTGGGGAGATGGAAGGAACTGGCCAACCTGGGAACACTCCAGGGCATTTAGCCTCAGGATATAGGCAGAGAGACACAGTTATACAGTATAGTAGTAGTGTGCAGGAATAAAAGTATTAGCAGTGCAGGAATGAAATGATTGACATTATACTATAAAAGGAGAAAACTCTAAACTACTATTCCATACAAATTACAGGAAAAATGGCAGAACAATGCTACATGGTTTCAGAAACGGGTTGTACAGAACTGTGTCCCTATTAAAGTACAGATAAATGAACATGAATACTGAATCATTTGTTACACAGATTTCCCCAAGGACAGTCACTTGTAGCAAGCCTGAACTCTCCCATACCCACAGCTGCCCACCACTGATTTTCTCATTTAGACCTCCAGTAATTAGAGTTCATTATGAACATTCCTGATGCAATTACTTAGCTAATGGAATCTAATTAAAAACCTGCAGTCAACTGCCCCCATTGTTTTTGCTTCCTGTGATGGTACCTGCCATTATCAAGACATTTAAATCATTGGCAGATGAACAAAAATGAGAAGGATATTAGCAGGATGAAAAAAATGTTCCCAATATAATTATTAAATGATTTTACAATGGGAACCTAAGCACATACTGACAGTTGTTTTAACTATGCAAAAACTTAGGTCTACTTTTGTGACTCCCTTATGACAAATTTCAATAAATATGTCAGAGTCAATTCCAATTTTGACTCTTTCTGATGCATTTTAAACAAATGCACCAGCCATTTACAGTAGGATTACACTTACAGAAAAGACTGAAAAAAGGAAAATGATTAACACCAGAGAGGTCAAGATACCCCCACTTTGGCAAAGTGCAATCACCTCTGTTTTTTCCTGAGTGTCAAAGTATACATTTTTAATTAACATGTATCAGCTAGAACATGTTATCAATGTTGCAACTGAGCGATGAAGTTCTACCAGGTCATTGCATACAGTATACTACTCTTTTGTGTCTTTCTGTCCCTTGCCTTACAATTGAAACAACAGTATGACATAATATATTTATGTAGAGGAGCTGGGTCTGTGCTTGTAGCACCTAAATATGAGTGACACACTGACTGGTATACAAGAATGATAAGGCTTACTTTTTGAAAATATTGCCAGTGGCAGATCACTGAGACAGATGAATAAAAAGTAAAACCAAGTTCTTAAAACTACCCAATTCAACAATAAGAACAAGATGTGAGTGACACACAGTCCTAAAGGACTGTGACTGAATTTACAGCACATCATGTTGCTCCCAGATCCTGATGCATAAAAGCAATGATTCATCTGAGGCTTAAGTTATTCCCTGTTGAGAGATAAAGAGCCATATGGTGATGCATGTTTATAACCTTTGATTTGAGCATATTCACATTCAGAAGCATTGCTACAAAGCTAGCCATGCAAAACACACCGACGTTCTGTGAAAACCATACAGGTCTTAGATATCATAAAAAGATGTGCGATTTATAAAAAGATGAATGGCGCAAATATGTTTTAGTCATTTTATTTTCCATTATCCATCGTCTTAAACATGACTTTTATAAATGCTTGGTGGTATGCAGTTTTTAAGCTCCTGAAAAAACAATTTACACAGCCAGTTTATAAAGTGTTAAATCAGGTTTTCATTTGTATGACCTTTACTCTAAAGAAACTAAAGAAAAATACATTTTTAAGCACTTAGAGACATACAGATGGACTCTACATCCCATAAGAATCATAAGGCTTATAGATGATCATAGAAAAAGGGTTCTTCTTAGTGTTTATAAAAATCATATAAAAGCACACTCGGAAAGGTTAGGAAGATGAAGCTTTTTCATGAAGTCCACCCAATGAAGAACTCCTACACGCTGTCTCGCTTAGACTGGAAAATTTATCAGTATACAGCATTTCAGTGTAATAGGCTTAGGTATTTGTGGAAACATCAAGTCATTCCACTTATATATACACAAAAGTTATCCCCAATTATAAAGACCACCTGCAAGACTCATGAAACTATATTCTTTCTGTACTGTGCCATGGACGGTTTGCATTTGCTAATCTGTCACCATCCTTATCCACTTTTAGTGTTATTCTTAAGGACTAAATAGCATGAAGAATGGCATGACCTAGACAATGAGGGCAATGACATTTCTCTGTTTTTTCCTTAAAAACACATTCATTGCCCCATTTTTTATCCACTCTGTTACTCCAGTTGCTATTCATAAACAGCTTCCTCTGTGTTCTAAGACCGAAACAACCACTGCATTATTGTTAATCAAAAACATAACAACAATGTTGAGGTATCCTTGGAAAAGACACTGACACCTCGTAGTAGTGGTAAGTACATTACTTGCTCATTTGGATGCTCATTTGGGATTGGATGCAAAGGGTACAACAGTGAGTCTTTGAGTAGAATTACACATATTTGACTGATTATTTTGTTGTAATTAAGGTCTTTTCTAAACATATGCAGAAGTCACATTGGATTCTCAATGAGCTCCAAAGGTTAACTTGAATCTACAGATCAGATCTGATCTACCTAGTTAGGTAGTGGGGGTCTGATCTGATCTGACTCTTGACTGAATCAACAGTTCGTAGTTCATGGAAGTTGCATGAAAGAGCTCAGTTGCTTTTTCTGCCAGTATTCAACCTGCTTATTCTGTTTTGCCTTTTGCTGCTGAAACATTAATCCTCTATGTCTCTCTTCATGGTCCTGAAACAGGCAGCCTCTTGTTTCCCATGTGTCTCTATCCATGGTGCTGAAACAAGAATTATTCTTCACCATCCTTTTTCCAGAGAATATCTTCCACAATTTTGAATCTGCAGTAAATGCCCTGACTCGGTTTAGGTAAAGTCGTGGTTTAGGTTAGTATTTTCCAATGTATCAATACTAAAACAGTTTGAAATGAGAATGAGTGAAATGGTCTCCTTTTTGAAAGTCTTGTGTTTTATCGTCCCACCCGATCACCCTGACCACCAAACATAGGTGCAAATGTCTTTTGTTTCTCTTATGATTACTATGGCCAAGATTACTTGAAACTTTAATCATAATTTACTTCTATATGATCATTGGCACTTTGCTAGGTGTTTTCATGATATTGGATGACATTTAAAGCTATTGGCATGAGTACTTAGATAATTTGCAAAAACCAAATGTTTTGATGTATAGGCTAAAGGAACTAATGTAACTGGGGAAAGTTGGTACATTTGATTTGCTTTAAGTAGCTCTTAATATTCTCTGAAGCTGAAAGTGAAGTACATAGTTTGTTACATAGTTTATTTGTTCATTCATCCAATCATCCATTTTTTTTATTCTGTCTGTGCCAGTTTCACTAACTTTTTTTTTTACTTCAGTCCCTGCTACTCCCACCCACTCTGCAGTAACCCCAGTCTTCCCATCATTTCCTCCATCTGACCTGTTTCAGGTCACCTGTTTCCACTCCCCATTTACTTCCCGGCCGAGTATATATTGGCCTTTTTCCACCTGCGTGGGAATTGTGCCTTATCAGCCGTAGCTTTCCAGCATTAGTTACCTGTTTTTGTCTGCCTATTTGCTTGCCTGTTTTTGACCTCCTCCTTGTTGTTATGTAGACCTTGCCTTTTACTGGTTTCCTTTGCCTTTTACCTGCCTGCCTGTTGCAGACCACTGCCTGTTCTTTGACATTGCCTACTATTTACTCTGGCCTGCTTTTGTTTGCTGAGCTTTGCAATAAAGGTGAAATGTTTATGAGTCCCTGAAGTCATACATTTGAGATCTATTTTTTCTGAGGTGTGAAATAGGGTATTGAAGTTTGTCTACCCTCTTAGTGGAAGCACTGCTCTCCAGTAATGCGTGCAAGACTATTTAACAGGAAAACGAAGTTAGAGCTACAATTTTCCACTTCTACATGCCTGTTAACAGGGGATAGGACCTGCTGTGTGATGAATACACTGACAGTAGAGATGGAGATAGGGGGTGCACTTGATAATGAGGCATTGCATTAGACAGCCACTGGCATGGTGCGCTTTAAAACGAAGTGAGAGAAGAGGAGGGTAGGGGAGTATAAAATAGAACATGACAAGACTGTTGGATCTCCGCTTATTCTCTCCAGCTGAGCTGTAGTTTGATCGCAGCACTGGGACTAATTTCCTTGCAGTTTTCAGACAGTCTGCCTTTGTAGGCGGGCAAAGGTTTAGATGGAATAACTTGAATATATTTCCCACCAGTGCCCGAGCTTGTGAATTGGGACAGTGAGGATTGCTAATTGAGTCAATTATAAGGGTATGTGTGAAGGACAGCTGAATACTGATGTTTTACATCAATCCACAACACATCAGAGAAGAAGCTGTTTTATCAACTGTGTGTAGGTCTGTTGAAACACTGTTTCTTAACTTATCAGTCCTCAACTAACCACATGCTTCATCCTCAATACATGAGGCTTTGTGCAATCTTTTGACGCTGCCCCCACAACCTTACCAGCAATGTCGGAAAATACAGGCCTGTGAATGCTACCAGCCTCTGTGGTTATGAGGTTCAAGAGATGCTTTTCTTCAGCCTACAGGGAACCCTAAGATGCTCACTAATGGATTATAATGAGCTTAATTTGCTGCAGGATGAGAGATAAGGCTATGAGAGCACCATAGCATATCTTAAGCCTCCTTTTTACCCATATTTATTAAAAGGTAAGGACGGAGGGGAGAGGCATCGGAAAAAGACTTGAACAGTAGCACTGTAGTTTACAGCTTGTTAATAACAGGGTAATAGTGGGGTAATATCAATATAATGTGGTAATAAGTAGGTTAAGACAAGGTTTGATGACAATAAGGTAACATTTACATAATAACTATGACCAGGTAATAGGCTGGGATGAGCAATGGGTATATCTGGGTAGGTCAGAACCACATGGATATTGGTGGAATGCAAATTCATATCACAAAACCAGCTTTGTTTAACTTAATATTGTGGAGATACACACGTCTTACATTCTTTACAGCCAGGAAAAGTTCTGACTTGCGCTCCTGGTCATGAGGCTACTATTCCCACCACGTAATTTGCGCACCCACACACACATAATGCTGTAGACAGAGCAGAAGAACCTATGAAATGATTTGGTGGAATTCAGTTTCTCTTATTATTTGTTACACTAAGCTTAGACTGAAGTTGACCATGAAGAAAGTCCAAAAAGGCAACAGCTTCATTCAGTGTAATGTTAAATTTGGCTTGCCCAAAAATGTGGAACTAGCAAACATTATCTCCATAACAGAGACACTGCAATGTGACGCTTCCTTGTGTTCTCTGTCACTTCCTCTATTTCTATATTTAATAAATATAAGAAATATATTTCATTAAATGGTTCATGCAGTTTCTCCATCTTCATGCTTTTTACCAGAGAATTTCTCCCTTTGTCATTAATATAAAT
The DNA here is from genome assembly GCA_032353495.1 of Ctenopoma kingsleyae. Classification (NCBI taxonomy): domain Eukaryota; kingdom Metazoa; phylum Chordata; class Actinopteri; order Anabantiformes; family Anabantidae; genus Ctenopoma; species Ctenopoma kingsleyae. Next base: position 4,813,358 of record JAUBNQ010000004.1, on the reverse strand, counting down.
AAAACTATGTTTAACATATTCTGCGTTGTAAGCCAACGCTACCTCTCCTTGCTATCAGTCTCTGTCAAGTAACTGCCCAGAAGCTGCTCTAAAACAGGAAACATAATAAAAGTGTGGTACCGGTCATTTAAAGTAGTAGTAAATGCCCAGTGCAAGTACTTTTGCATTTCACAGCTCTGTTTCATGGTTATTAGACAGAAACTATTATGTATGTTTCCATGTAATAACTGTAGCTTAGAACTGTAGCTTTTGGTGTTTGCCTTCCAAATGCTAATACCAGATTCACACCATATATACCCATTGCTCACTAACCTTTTACCTGGTTATTACTTTACTAATAATAAGCATGATATCACTTTTCCTATTTAATAATTACCCAGTTACATGCTTTTTATGTAAATATCATCCCCGTATTACCTTGTTATTAGAAAACCATTATACCATGTCTTACCTTTTATTGCCATGGTATTACTACTTATTACAATGCTATTACATTCATATTAATCCACTACTATATTATTTCCAAAATATTACTATTATTACCAAGCTTTAAACTATAGTGCTGCTCTTAACAAAAGTGGACAGAGAGTGAAGAGATAACAGACCTGAGCAAATAAAAAAAAATCCATATATAAAAATCAATTTGCAAAGAGCAGACTTTTCTCTGGATGTAAACAGAACATCACAGAAGGCAACATTTATTTCCATGGACATGGACATCCCTTGAATACAGATCTACTGCAGAATAAAATAAACATTAAGTTGGCCTAAAAAATTAAATTGAGAAAAAAAACTAATCTTACATTAAGTGTAACTGGAGCATGGAAAACAGGACACTTAATTGAAAGAATGAAAGCTGAAATAACATATCTATAAATATATTTCTTTACCATTAAAACCTACAATCCTGGCATTATTATACATTGCCTGAAAAAGATGAAAATCTGCTTGTAATACAGAAACAAAATTTATGGCAACAACCTGTGCTGGAGGAATTATCTAGGAAATTTAACTTGTGAAAAGGTAAACTGTCATTTGTGTACAAGGTGTGTATCAGCAACCTGCTGGGTTTCACCTGCCACATTTATTTGCTTTTATCATCGAGATGTAATGGGCCCCTGCAAAGCATGAGCTGTTATCTCTGTGGGTTCACAGAGCGTAATCCTTTTTCAATATTCTGTTTGGGTTTTAGAGCATGATTAGATATGGCAAACATGTGAATCTGTGAATGATGAACAACTGATAATAAATACCATACCACAGACTAATATATGGTAGCTTTTCTTTTGTAATGGCCTGGTGACATGAACTAGACATAAAGCTAGTGACTCACAGTAGGACATGTAATATAATTTGAACCTGTCATGTGCCACCTGTAGGTTGTATGGAACCAGTGGATTAAAGCTCAGTTTCACCCTCTAATCTGCCTTCCCCACCATCTTGAAGGTATAATTATTTTCCTCTTCCTTCTTAATATTACAAGCAGAGACACACCCACATGCATAAGAAGCTTCAACAGTGTCAAGCTGTCAAGTGGGCAAACACAATGTGTTTTTCCTGATCTAATTAATGCACCAATTAAGAAAAAGGAAAACTGGCATCCCAAGGGCAGCTTTGCCCAGGCTCTGCTAATTAAATCTGGGAAACATGAGTGATATGCTTCCTGATCAGATGTGAAAGGTAGTTCCTTGGTGCAGACAGCCACAATAGGCAGAGCCACACATACACGCACAGATGGACACAGATACGAAAGCAGGTAAACCTGAAGGGAATACTT
>JAUBNQ010000004.1:4792465-4804035 GCA_032353495.1 Ctenopoma kingsleyae | reverse complement strand
CTTGTAAAGGTAGCAGAAGAAACAACACAAAATGTTACAGCTACAATTGTAGTAACAGAGGTAGACTGGACTAAAAGCAAAATTCAGAAAAAAATCATCCATCTATAACAATTCAATAGCTGTTGATATCTCTGGGCCAAAGTTATGGACACAAAGCTACCTAGCAAGCTAAAAAGTCTGTATAAACAGTAGTCACTGATTGACAACTGACACTATACATTTGCTATAGCGTGCTTCCTAAACACACTGTCAACTCCCGCAAAAAGCTCAGTTTTCAGGCACCTATTAGGGTTTATCTTCAGTTTCACTATTTTTACTCTTGTCTGTTCAGGTTGCATAAATTTCAGCACTGCGAAAACGACTCATAACGATTTAAACTTCTCCACAGGGTCTGCTCAGACCACAATCCTTTCCCGCTGTGGCTCAAAATTACAAGACTCCAACAGGTTTTTTCAGGCTAATTTGTCTTGATACACACATATTCAGGCCCCTTCCCATAAGTGACATAACATCATAATTTTTCTGTTTCAAAGAGACAAACATACTTAGGAAAAATAAGCCCAAGTCTTAGACCTATGCTTAAAGAATTTCAACTGGATAAATCAACATGACATGCGTAAATATATAAATATTTGAGGAGAATAAGCTTTACATAAGATTTAAAAAAAAGAAAACTGAATATACATAGAACTTGGCAAGGGTATGTTTTATTGCTTTTGAATCCCACTTTCTATTTGTAAAGGTTACATTGTCTTCTTTCCCTGTAGTAATAAGATTAAATATGCTATGCTAGCAAAAAAATCATACATTTGTGTACAATTGGAAAGAAGCTAATAAGACAACATAAGAAAAGTAACGTGTGGTGCCGGTGCCTGTGAATACCACACGGTAGTGAAATGACATTTGCTACAGAATAATTCAGAATATAAAAGCACCTATTTTTTTCCACAGGTTGGCTTTGAATTATCCATCCCCAGGAAGTAATGGATTTCAGGTCAGTGGTATAATTTTTAGACTGTCAACTACACCGCATCTGATGTGTGCATGCACATTACCTGAAACCCATTAGATTTAAAATGTATTTAAGAACAAAACTCAACCATTAATCTGGAGATGAATAATGACATTGGGACCCTAACTTAACTAACCAGAAAACATTGGGTTTTGTAATGGAAAAAGCATAATTACCTAAGAAAGTGGTAAATTCCAAGGAAAAGTGTTCAAAGTAGATGCAGACAGCATTCGATTCATAGGTTTGTCGGGTAATAGAAGGGAAGGAGGGGTATTAAAATTGATTTTGTCTGAGAGAAAAATATGAGAGAGAAATTTCCACCATGCATATAAAATTAAACGGTCTCAAATTACTTTTATTCACTCACTCATTTTATGGCCCATAGCAAGTGGGCACTTTTGTTACTGTCCATAACATTACCATTTATCACCGAGTTGTTCTTTTACTGAATGTGTATTGCACAAATAATTTGCTTGCAATTGTGCTGAAACCCTCTGTATTTTATCGGGTTTTTATTTGCATCAGTTTCAACATGTTTTTCTATGGAAAGGTAGTGAATCGTGTTTAAGTGCATCTCAATGACGTCCTGTTGATCAGTATAATAATACAATACAATAAAAAGCTCTATGTGGAGGGAAAAAAGGACATCCGATTTCCATTTGACTGCATCAGAGCTCATTATCCACCACCAACTGTGGTGTGGTTTTCTGTAGAGAGAAGTATAAATAGCCTTAAACACATATGGAATGTCTGAAAAAATGTTGAGATGAACATCTCATCACATTCTCCACTGCAGCAAGGAGGGGCCAAGAGGCACAGAAACAAAGAAGATGCACACACTCTCCCAACCACTGACAGGCTGCTTAAAAGTAAGTTACTTGTGTGTGCAGTCGAGGGGAAAAATACCCAGAGGTAAACCACTTGTGTGACACTACAGGCAGTTGAGGTATAGAGAGCGCTCTTGATGAGGTGTGATGGGCCTTAAATTAAACCTCATCAGGCAGCTGGATGGACAGCCGCCTTCACACACTGTTTGACTTCCACTTGTTCCCTCACCTTGTTCAGGTTCATTCAAGTAAATGGAGGAAAGTACTGTGACAGCCTGTTTTAAGAAGAATAATATCTACTAAGCTACTGAAGATATAATCTCTGGTTTTCAGTATTTCATAGTAAAGGAATTTGAAAATACGGAGGGTAGTGGAAGGATGTGCTGAACAAGGAAATAAAAAGAAAAGAAATGTGCATATTTAGTTTCATTAGTGTAAATGAAAATGCAGATAGCAACTGAAAGTAAAACAGATATGGGCATTACAGGTAACATTACACCTGAGCAAAAAGAACTTTAATCAAGCCACAGTGTATTGGCACAGAACATCACACCTCTTCTTTTACCCGACTGAGCAGAGTGAGGGAAATAAAATCAGCAGGCTGGGATGTGGGCTGTCTGTAATCAAGTTTCACCGCCTTCCCCTATCGACTGCTGGGTCAAGATCATATAAGCATGCTGCTATGTCTGCCCACCATCCTGTCTGTCTCTCTCGCTAGCCCTCTCTCTTAATTTCACTTTCTCCGTTTCTCTCTCTGGTACACTGCTCTGCTATTTTGACTTGAATGAATTACATCCATTGCCTCAGTGAATGAATGTAATTCACCTGTGGCATCAATCTGAGGGTGAATGGGACACAAGTTAATACATTATGAACAATGAGATTAAAGCTCCGCATTGCTTTGTGTTTACAGCATTCTGTTATGAATACTCTAGTTTTTAACCATTATGTTGTGTTTGTAGCTAATGTATTGCTGATGGCACCTTAAAGAGCATTTATGTACATTTTCAATGAGAGGGTCAAACACCCTGACAGAGGCTAGTTCTTTGAAGACGTACATAGCAGAAACTTCAAAATAAGTCATTTCTATTTTAAGAGACACTCACGGACAACACTGTGTTGTATGTGGTATTGTGTCTTTGCAGGAAGGGATTTTATAGCACACAGGAGATGACATAGAGTCAGCATGTAATGAGCCTTGATGAAACTTAATAGCAGTATTGTGAGCTGTGGAGTGCTCCATTCCACCGTGATGGAAGAGCCTGTCTTTTAAAGATCAATTTGCGTCTCACCAAGGTCAGCATTTCGTCTTTAATGAGTGTAACGTAATGGAGGTGCAGTAAATACCGGAGCTGCCACCCATACATGAATATACACATACATTAATAAAATGTAACAGTGCCACACAGAATGAACACAAACATGTACTAAAGCAGCATACCGTATCTATGGGACAAAATCATCTCATTCCCATTTTTTAAAACTAGAAGTTTCAGCTGGATTTTGAAAATTTACAAAAAGATTTGAAAGTTTAAAATAAATATTTGAAATGGCACTGACAAAAAAGAGAGGAGGTGGGGATAGAGGTGGCAGATGCTGATATTTTTCTTAGGAGTGATGAGAATGCACAGGATTACAAATGAATACACATGGGACAGCACAGGTAGTGCGGTTCACAGATGATTCAGAGGGAGTCTTGGCTTGGGTATGTGCAGAGGAGGGATGCAGAGTATCATTCAGGGGAAGGATGGCAAGGGTGGAGCTGCAAGAAGGTAGACTAGACTAACATGAAACAATCTTTGCAATGTATTACATACTCTCAGTGAAGGATGTGCTGCTATCTGCTAACTAAGGAAACAAGCACAAATATATGTCTCTTCATACATACCAAACCAGTGGACCCTTGGCTCTCTCTCTACAATTTGGCTCTGATACTTTATTAATTCTTGTGGACAGGCAGCCCCCTTAAGGCGCCAAAGCTTCAGGATTTAGTGTCTTGTCAAGGGACACTTCGACATGTGGCTAGGAATCAGAGGGAACCGGGAAGTGAAACAACAACCCTGGGGTTTATAGACAACTGCCGTCTGCTCACTGGCTTACCAACAACCTGTGCCACAATCGCCCCTAATTTTTTGTAATATTTAGAAAATATACCGCTATGATTGGAAGAATAAGCCATCACTATGAATTTATAGGATATTTTTTTATAATATGTAATATTTTCTGTGCTATTATCAGAAACATAATTGATTAATGTTACATAATTGGATTTACTTAAGATGCTCAACTCAGGATCTACATGGACACACACATTTTACTGCACCTACACTGAATGTGAAAGGTGAGATACAACAAATTTGATACATCAAATCACACTAAATAGGATCTTTAAAAAAAACAAAAAAAACACTGGCACCACCCAACTATAATATGGTGTTTACACAATGTCTACACAGGAGGAGGTGGTGGACTAACAGACCATAATAATAATAATAGACCTAATGGAGCCACACTGCTAACATGGCTATAAAGTCAAACTTTACCTTTAAAGCATGAGTTAACATTTTACCCTGTTTCCCAATAAGCAGCAGAAAGTCATCATGCATAAACAACAAAATGATTTGAAAAGGGTCCATATGAGCATTTTATATCATCCACCCATCTACCTCCCTCCTCCCAGTTCCAGTACTGTATGTCCCTCTGAGATAGTGACGGTAAAGAATATGCCTGTAGTGAAATTATTAATGCTATAATTTATTAATAATTCATTTCAAGCACAGTGTTAATATACAAACTGGCAAATTAAACTCTGCCAGCCCGCATGATGGAGGGGCTGGAATGGTGCAGCACCTCCAGCACCTACACTCCACATGGTTATACTCATACTCAGACTGTTTTGCACTGGTTTAAAGAGCACCACAGAATGATTAATCAGCCTTAATTTCTTCATGTGTAATTTATGAAAAATGTATTATTCACTGGAAGGAGATGCAAAGCTTGGTGTCCAGCGACACCCCTCCACTATGGGGATGTCCACATTTGCTGCAAGAACATCACATCACACTACTACCTCATTTAGCACTGAAGATTTAAAGAAACCGCTGGTGTAAATTGTATGAAGATCAAAACTGAATTTGAGTCATGTCATTGTTCAGAAGTCCTTTTCTGTGATAGTTTAAGTTAATCACAGTATACCCACCGTTGACATATTCTGTAGTAAAATCCATACTGCAAGGTGGTCCATACTTCCTAATACACATAACAAATATATCAGTAATTTAACCCTGTCATTTAAACCCATAATCCCAGTCCACTTACGTCAGCTCTTGAACTTTATTCAGTTCATATAGCAGGTTGTATGAATTTGTGCAATTAGCACTCGCCTCTCCAGCACACCATTTAACTGATTACCAACCAGATGGTTAATATCAAGATCAGAGTGTTGTTACTGAACTAGCGACCTAACTGTGGCGTATAAACAAAACTGTGTCTGGGGTTGTGTTTATATCACCGTCTTCTATCAGCTTAGGCAAACAGGGCTTCAATTTCAGAAATAAACTTTAATGATTCTTCACCTCGGAAAGTTATTACTGTGTCAATCACTGATAGAGCATTGAATCGGTTTGTTTTCATCTAATAGTCTCACAAAAGTCTTAAAAAGGCATCTGTGCTGTGTATGGCATTGTTGCAGGTGGCACCTTCTGTTCACGATCTATGCTTTATTCATGCTCTATTCTGTTATGTTCCATTAGAAGTCAATTAAGATGCACCTCATAAAAACAGACATCATTTTGAACTCTACTGGCTAAAGCAAACATGTCAGGAAGCATTATTCAGGATTATACTGAACCCCCCCCACCCCTCCTAAATAAATCTGTAAAGCACCCATTCAGATCATAATCAAACAACAAAAGTGTGAGATAACATGATTTGGAAAGTGACTGAAAAAAAAAGTTTATGTGCAGCCATCTTTCCACCCAATTATCTATGAAAACACTCTAGACCCTTACAGTATAACAGAGTCAGTAATATGAGGTGCTGCAGCATGGCACACACACCACCAATTAATTTTGTGCCCGCTACTGTACATCACTGCCTGTGTACGAGTCAGACTGTATGTACAAATTTATAAATCATGTTGATTTTGCCTCAACTATTAGAGCAGAATGATGATTGTATTTCTCATTAATACAGTGAACATTCAAAAAGCATTTTGCCAAAGTTACTCAGCTTCAAAACGTCAAATGTAATAGTTAGGTCAAATGAAACTGAAAAACTTTTTTTCACTAAATAGTGTTTGTAAAACAAACAATAAGCTTAAATTACACAATGAATTTGAAATATTTAATGCTGGTTCAGTCGCTGCACTAAAAAGTAGAAGTAGTGTTTTCCATCATCTAGGTGCCCTTGTGCAGGACCATGCAGTAAATCCCCAACTGTTCCAGTGACCAACAGACCTAGTTATGACAATATGGATCAAATTGTGTAATTGTTCGACTGTGAGCTGGGTGTTTCTGAAACTAGACATATGTAAGGTTGGAAAATGGATCGAAAATGTTAAAACTTTCTCAATAATTCAAAATGGACAAATATTAGTTTATGAATAATTAGGTCGGTGAGTCTGTTTGATCCAGGGATTAAAAGACAAAGAAGTGTAAAGATCTGAAACTAGTAAGATCAGTTCAGAGTGTCACCATCACTCCAAAACCACTTTAACAGAGACAATGCTCACTCCTCCCAGACTGCCTACCTGTCAGCTGAAACACCATCAAACCTGCTGTGACAAAGTGACATGAGAGCTGTCTGGAAGCTGTCTTCCACCCAGACAGCCATGTCATCTTATCCTGCTCTGGAATGGCAGTCGGAGAAACCAGGGGATTAAACCCAACGTTAACTTCACAAGCAGAGAGGGTTCCAATGACTACTTTGCATGATGAGACAGCCTTGTGACACCTGGTTTGTTTATGTTGTAGTAGTGTACACGGTATCAGTGACATTGCTGGATCAAAACCAGTTTAATGACAGTGCCAATAAACTGCCATGTAACCAATGAGCCTTATAACCATTTAACAGTCTGAAGGATACATGATAAAACATAATTACAAGTTCATGCAATTATTTCTTATTGATATTTTAATGAGTCAAATAATGCTTCACACAGAACATGACTTAGATTAAGTAATAACAGTGCAGTCTCTCATGTAGTCTAATTACTTCCTAACTTTCTTTTATTTTAAGGCAGCGCACTGTGTGCTTGTGCATGTGCAGCGGTGTCTGGAAAATGAAAGGTTTGTGATCCTGAATAGACCAAACTCCACACACACACACACAATAATGTTTAATTGCTTTAGCACTTTCTAGTCTTTGATGTCTCTGCGTCACCAAACTCAAAAAAACACCCCGTAACCTGTATATTTCCCTAGATCTCTGCATAGTACAATAATGTTACAGCCACTGCTGTTCTTGCCACAACTTCACCTCCAAACCACATTTCAACTGTACACGTTCAGTGAAATCTGTCAGTGTTTCATATTTACAGCACATCATCTACAGTGAACCACTGAATAACCCCAGTGTTTCTCAGCTGATGTGTTTTGAGGAAACTCAGTTCTGCTTATAGACCTGTCTTTACTAGGAAATATTTATTTAAAGATATTTATTTTAAAAGATTCAAAGTATATGCCTAAGACTGTGCTCTCTCGTTCTGTCTTACCAGTAAGACTAGTTGTATTTTCAATGACAACCCTGCTGTGACTCATACCCAGACATCCAAGCCTATTTAATCCTATTTGTACATGGTCTATATTGCAGGACACCTCAAGGGATCAGGGACACCCTCCAGCTCTTTGCCCAACTTCTTGTCACCACCCATCTTCACTTCCCTCTGCTGAGATAGGCTCCCAAAATAATCTTAGGCTTCTCATAATTCATTGAACTTAAACAAATTATCCCAAGTCTCCTGCTCTCGCTTCCTCCACTGGTTGCCTAGAGCGGGTTATATCAAATTCAGAAACCTGGTGTTTACATGCAGCACCCTGATAGCCTTTGGCTTGACTTTTACTATCACGAGACAGTTATAGATCTCACATTTGTGCTGCACCTCATCCTTAGTGACCCAGTGAAGTTTCCACCTTGCTAACATGGGAATGTGAGTCTTCCACAGTATGAAGTAACTCACACCACATGTTACATTTTCATATGACTTACTGTGTCTTTTTAGTAATGCTAGTTGAGTGACTATAGGGGTGACAGTGTTGGTTGCTCTATTAGTTTGCTTCAGACTAAAATATCTCAACAACTTTTCAATTTATTGAAATTTAGAAAAGCCATTCAAGCTGCCTAGAAGATTAACTTTACAAGCTGCCTATTAGTAACTTTACCATTAACTTTGGTAGAAACATCCTCACGTCCCCTCATGATTAAGTCTTAATTTTTCTAGTGTCGTCATCAGGTCTGAATTTCAGTTAACCCATAACTTTGGTTTATGACCAACTGAATCAAATTTTCATCAACCTCAGGTGGACTTTGCATTTTTGTGTTTGATGCTAATTAGTATTTAGTGCTAAGCACAGCTGTGCCTGCTGTAAGTACAGCCTTAAAAAAACATGGCTTCATCTTGTTAATTATATCCCAGTTGTCATCAACTTCTGTGCATCTTGATTATTTAAGCCTTGTGTCTTTCTTCTCATTGTACAATCCACTGATTTATCAGTTTATACAAATGATTCAGCATATCATTATGAAGAGTCCAAGCACCATTTGAAACACCGTCCTTGTACCTTATTGTTCTCAGTTTCTTACTGTGAGTTACGTATATGCTGCTTTTAGATGCTTGCTAATGTTGGATGAGTGATGCAATATACAGTATAATGGATAGGACCATTTTGTGTCAGATAATGTAACAAGCAGTACAATGACATGTGCAATTGTGGGTTTTTTTTACAATATTCATGACATTTGGCTTATAGATTTAAAAAAAACAATAGAGCCCTCATTATTGACTCTGATAATTAACTGATACACAATAACTTTTATATGGTTGCAATTTAGGAACTTCATGTTAAACTGGTTACATTTTTTATACAGTTCTTTCTATAAAAACTCAAAATCTGTGCCTTGGAACTTCAGTTTTCATTGGTCTATAATCTTTACCAATTATTCTATTTAAGGGTCACAGGGGGCTTAAGCTTAACGCAGCTGGTGTTTGGTGAAAGTTGGGAAAGCTTACCTATAGGATTATAATAGTGATTTTGAACAGCCAAAGTGTGTATTTGACTTAAATGGAAATTAAAGGTTAATGAAATCTTGTAATTGATTCACAAGCTTACAGGCAGTCAGTGAAAAGATAAAATAGGGGTAATGTCTTTGTTTGTTTGAACAGACACAAAAACAAAGGACTTTCTGTATAGATCACTTGCATGATCACACATTTCACCTGTTTTCTACTCTGATTTATTTACAACATGGTTTTGTTGATATGCTCACTGGAAGGAAAGTATGAGCGATGGGCCTTTGATCACTGTAAAATCGTTTCAGCCAAAGATGCAGGAAAGGGACGTTTGATCTCTTGATACAGAGGAATATTGAACTTTTAAAAACATGTCTCAGTGGAAAACTAATAAACCTCCTGAGTTTACAGGTTTAAAGGATTGTAGCTTTAGTCATTTGTGTTAATAGCAAACTAAATAAAGCTCTTAATGGTGTTGCATAAGAGCCTCCCTGGGATTTGACAAAAGTAGGGCCGTTTTTATTAGATGAGTCTCCAGGACTATGATGAATAAACTCAAATACGAGTTTACAGTTAGTAGTAAAGGTAATCTACAAAGGCAGAGGTTATGAAAATGTATATGTTGTATCTGTAAGGAATAATTCTAAAATATGGATCAACATGCCACAGGTCATATATTTCACAAATGTATACATTATTAATAACCTCTAGCATACTAGATTCTATATAATCGTTGTCACTTTGCTGTCACCGAGACGTCTTTAATGTTCTATGATTACATGTACATCATTTATGGATTTGTACACTTAAACTTGTGTGATTAATTTGCATTTTTAATTGTCTATAGTTTTCTTTTAACCTTTGACTCAAAACATGAATTCACACACATTAAAATGAAAAATGCAATGTATAAATTAAGTATTTTCTTCATTAATAGGCCTGTAAAAAATATGTTAACGTTTGGATTGGATTTATTATATACCTTTCCTTTAACATTATTCTTTATTAGAAGCAGAACAAAAGAAAACGCCTCAGCTGTTTAGCAGATTAGTTTTGTCAACAGCTGATGATGTACAGGTCTCTTGAAAGGTGGTCCACTTTAAAAGGGCAACATTTCAAAACAAAATAAAAAGGTCCTGTGTCTGAGATACACACATCATCCACTGTATAATTACTGAAATGGCAATATACTGTACAGTATTCAGTTGAGAGCTCTCGGCCTCAGTTTACCTGGAAAAGATTTTCCGAAACCTGTATGTAATATTTAGTCAGTACAGTACATTACGTGTGTTGGTCTTTGTATTTGTTTTTTCTCTGTCACAATTTTACAGTCCCTTTTTGCTTATTTTATTCTCTGTGTTGCATCAGTCATGTGCCAATGAAAAAGTAAATAACACTGGGACAATGGGACGTTGGATTTGTCTTTGTTCTTTACTCTTCATTTTGATAACTGAGGGCAGTGTTAGTGTTTGTGACCCACTGGAATTTTTGTGTTCTTCAGTTTTCATACACTTTTTGTCCAAGTACTCATTCACTCATCTTGCAAACCTGCTTTAAAGTATTTTCGTTCTTTGCCAAAGCCTGTGCAAACACTGGGGTTGGAATAATTCATATGACAACTGGGATGCATTTGGCTGTAACACTTCCTCAGGCTGTTCACCATCCACCATCCTACCTCTGTGTTCCAGAGAGTTTCCTAAGAATGCATCTGGAGAGTGAGACACCCTGCCAGCTCTTCGCTTCATTCTCCTGTCCCTTTCTTGTGCTTTCCCTGCTTCCTCTCTTTTGTACCTTTGTATGTAGGGCTCCAATTTCTGCTCAAATTATTGTGTTCCTCTCAAATTAATTTTCATTTGCTTTCACTTGCTTTTGCATAACAGTTATCATCAGACATTGCTTAACAAGGAGAATATTCTTCATTTTTTACTTAATTAATTCCTGGGTAAATGACAAAGGAGTACAAAAGCTGTTTTCTTCTGGCAATGTGGTAAATTAGCTGCTATTTATCAGTTACTAATCTAACTTTGTTCTAATTGTACTCCGTGCAAGGGAAGAAACAACAAATCTTGTTACTGGTGTACCACATTTTGTCATCATGACAGCATGTTTTCATGCTTTATTTGGCTCACTGTACTCTCATTGTAGCCAGTCCAATCATCTACAAGCAGTAGATCAAAAGAGCCAATATGAATAGAGGTTCCTTGTTATTGAATCATAAATTAATACACACATTTCCTCAGATTTCATCAATGCGCCAAGGAGCATCTTGAATGTGATACATCTTGGATGCAACAAAACCAGTAAATCAGTTTCTGACAGTATTTCACAACATGGATTGAGGGAGCTAATTTGTACATATTGGCTAATATTGCATCAGAAAGCTAGATCAGGATAAGCATGACCATCCAGGAATAATAGTTTATCGCAAAGCAGTTTGCACATACAGTTTTTGTGCTCATGAATAATCAAACAATGAAGACAGTGAATAAATAACACCTACATA
>JAUBNQ010000004.1:4771938-4792365 GCA_032353495.1 Ctenopoma kingsleyae | reverse complement strand
CCCGAACAAATGACTACACCATGATGTCGTACATAAATCTGTGGTATATGAATGCACAGTTCATCTGACATTCACTCCCTAGCATTGATTTTCCTTGTTCTGTCCCATGACATTTTTAGTGTCAATACAGTCATGGTATTTAATCAAGACTTTCCACCTGTTTTAACTGTTATCATATAAACTATTAAACTTTGACAAAGTTAAATTCTGCACACATGCATATATCCACTGAACACAGCCATTTCAGCAAAATGAACTGGATCAATTTGAATAAATTTTTAATGTGTATGTAACTAGTTCTAAGTGCATATTAAAGACTTATTTTATCAAGAGTAATCGTTTTATTGGATGATTTTTGTTCAAAAATCCTAAATTCCTGCACACCAGTGCAGATATATACAGCCTTCTACATAGATTGTTTTATCACAAATCAAGATGCCGAAACTAGAATCAAGGTATAAAGGTAAATTCCCTCCAAGTAGAAAAATACAACTTGCAGTCACGCAATTAATTTGAATGTTGGTAACACTCATGCATTAAACACCTTAGTTTTGGATGATATTTAGTTGATTTTCTTTAAATTATGTAAATTTTAAACACCTAGATTTATTAGTGAAACTGTCTGGGATTAATTTCATAAACACAGCTCACTTTGTATGGTTGACAGTACATTAGTTCTATCTAGCACGCTAATTCTATTAACTTCTGTATAGTCTATGTTATTTATTGTTTTGTTGTCTTACCAATGCTGCTGCTCCTGGACGGACATCTTACTGGGCACCTTACTTGGCCTGGTCAAAGGATGAGCCATTGGGTGCAGACCTGTTATATACAGGAAGTCGCTAATCAGATTGTACCATTTTATGCCACCTCAGAGGGGGGATTTTGAAATTGTATTTTTGGGATTTTGTTAATTTAGATAAATTATATTAATCTTTTGATTTAGTGTGTTGGTTAATTGGTTCATTGTTTTCAAATAATATACCAAGAGTTATGTTCTGCAGATTTGAGGTCTTGTTGGAAGTATTAGAAGTTTTCAGTTATCCCTGTGTGTTGTGAGTGGTCCAATCAGCCATTATATATGTTCCCCTTTGTGTTCAGTTAGGTAGGTCAGTTTGTCTTTGTTAGTTGGGTTGTTCAGTTGGAGTTAGGTTACAGTTTGCAGGTATACCCCTTATATAGTCTGCAAATTGAATAATATGGAAATAAAGAAAGTCATAATCCGTAATCACGACAATGTTCCCACCATTTATTGGCTATACTCTTTATCCTACTGTTGAGACTAGAACCAAAACAGCCAAGCCTTTGGGAAATTTAGAGTTGCCAGTTAACCTAACCTGCATGTTTTTGGAGGAAGTAGGAACACTCAGAGAAAACCCCCACAGCCACACTCCATACAGAAAGCCCCCAACCATCCAGCAGGTTTGAGCCAACTGCCTTTTTGTTCTGAGCAGTGCTAACAATTGTGCTGCCTCACACAGTTTTAGTTGCAGTGGTTTTCAAAGAGAGATCATGGTCTATTCTCACTCTCTGCTTAAAATCACAACACACTTATTGTATGCATCTTCAGACATATACACAACAGCATCGACTTTAATTTGAACGTATCACAGAGGACAGGAAAACAGTCAAAAACTGTATGTTTTAGTTTGTAGTAGGAAGATGTCAGTCATGCTCCAGTCACTCCCTGCGCCAGATTCTTTGTGGGAGAGGCTGAGTAATTATTGTTTGCTTCGCAGCAAGAGGATTACCTGTTGGCTGCGCCACTACCTGTTGCCCTGGCAATGGTGCATTGTTATTGATGAAGTTGATAAAGAAATGCTTGGGCATGCACCTGACAGATTAGACCTGAAATCCCCTAGGTGTGTAAGAGCAGCAGCCAGACAGGGGACACTAAGTCCCCTGACAATCAGCAGCTCACAGAAAACTTTGGCTGAAGTGCAGGGACTGAGAAGAATGTAATTTTCTGTAGATTTGTTTGCTTTGGTTCGTCTTGTTTGTAATGCTGCTGTTAGATAAGTTGTGATGGCAAATCCAGAAGCTGTGGACTGAAAAATGAGGGTTTTGTTTGCTGGCACAGTGCTGATTGGATATAAACATGTCCAAAGTTCCAATCAATCTAAAGACCAAACAGACTTAAGTCTAAATAAACTGAAGTTCCCGTCACATCCCTACCAGTCTAATGAGGACTTTCAGATGCAAATAGAGTGGTGCCATGTGATTATAGTGGTAAATACACACCTGTGCTAGATTTGTAAGAGCTTACCTTTAAGCTCTACATTTGGTGGAATCATGTGGCAGGAAAAAAACATTTAGAAAAGCCAGAAACATTTACAGTAATGTAAAAATGCTAATGAGAATGTACAGTAAAACACTACAAATGCTATAACCACTAAAACTACTGTATTTACAGGACATTTGTTTTATATATGTGACCATATTTATGCAGCCATGTTGTGTGTCTGTGCGTGTGTGAGTGTGGGATATTATATAATAATTTATTATACAATATATAATAGTTTGATGACAGGGTTAATAATGGAGTCTCAGGTCTAAACCAAACTATTTGCAGTCTGCTAACTTGAAAGAAGAGAGATTGTGAAATCTTCTTTTTCTTTTTGTTATGCATTCTAACCTTAATTAAGTTACAAGACGTGTGGATGACAGGAAGGTTTACAGAAAAACATATTCACAGTTCATGTGCGTTGCCAACAGGGTTTTAAATGATGTGTTATGTGCATATTCACAAAATCATGTTTACAGCTCTGGAGTGAAAACTGCTTAAGTGTCCTTTCCTGGTAACACTTTGCAAAAACATACACAATATCCTGATTAGCTCACAAACAACAAATGACACTAAACAGCACAGTAGCTAGCTGCCAGTTGAGTAGGATTATCTAAATCTTTATTTGAGGGAACACAAATGATAATTCACAGTGACAATCAATGAGTAATGCTATATTTGTATTAATGCAGCATGTCATTTAACAGGGCATAAAAAAATGCACATTATAAGGAAGAAATAATAATAATAATGTATCATTTTGCAGTTGACTACGAGTTAATCAACAATTATTTATTAGGGAAATGATCAGTATACAATGTGCCAATTCAGACCCTGGATCCAGGAGCTGGTTCATTATTACCATATCCCGCAGTTTGCTGTCAATGATTATCTACTATATCAATCTTGATTCTGTCAGTTATTCAGCATCTAGTAGCCATTCATTAGCAACTATTCTCTGACATATCTCTGGGTGCGAACACCAAAGGAGGTAAATTATAGCAAATAGAGCAGATCAATCTGTCATACCAGGGAGAAAAAAGCATTTGTTTTGATCAGACACCCTGCAGGTTACCAGCACATCTGCTTGTGTCTCCATATGATTTGTGGTCATGGTTGACTTCCACTGTTTTTGAGCAATAGCAGTGATATCCTTAACAAACCAAATTCAATACTGGAACAAAAGTATTTTGTAGCTAAGTACTAGTAGCCAAGTGCTTGATTCTTGATAGTCCTGAGGGCTGAGGGGCATGGAACCAGGTGAAGGCCAGGCATTTGTGGGAAAGCAATGAGGTGGCAGGTGTTGTGTGGTCTGGCAGGAGGAGCTGGGATGTCTGCCTGTGGATGCTGATTGACAGATGGGGAAAAAAGTGAACCCTGTCTGGTGAATCCCTGCTGTGTGATGGATGAAGGTGTGACCGAGGAGCACCAGAGCACATTTGGATGCAGAGCATTAATCTGGTTTGACAGAGGAAGAGCAGGAGCTGAATCCTGCCTCCTTATATCAGTTGTACTGGTGTTTAACTTCATCTATGTGTAAGTTTATCCACTTACCTAATGTAGGTTTTTTCTGTGACATTTTGAACCATTTTTTTAAACACTTTTTCAAAAGTTGCGACATTAACATTAGCCAACATCTACTGCTGTCACTGAGACCAACAAAAAAGTTTCCCTAATCTCTTTAACACGGAAAACTGACCTGACAGCAGGTTAACACAGTGTAAACAGTTTGCTGCTGGAGGGAAAACTAAGCTGTTACTAAAGAAACAATTCTGGCAACATCACTTATTTTGTTACTGTTACTCATCAAGATTTTTTCATCCGATAATTCACTTGTTCATTGGTCAGTTAAGCCATGCAAACAGACAGACAGAAGTTTTTGAATTGCATTGTAGCATTCACACTACTTTGGAGGTTTTATATGTAGCACACAAAATGACCCCAAACCTGCTAATTTAATAGCAAATCCATCAATGCAGTTATTAAAGGTCACTAGTGCTGAGCAATGTTTTGATAATTCAATCCAAATGAACTTACCTGACATGTGTCGACTCAAAGATAATGTTCCTGTGGAACATTTAATCTCATAGATATACTGTATGTGTTAATTATCTCAGACAGAAGGATGCACATGTGTGCACTTACATTTATTTAATTTAAATATAGAGGTTATCAGTTCATACTATGGTAGACTGCTGTGTGTGTTAAAAAAAACAAACAAACAACAATATTTTTGGTGTGGTAATGTTTTAAAGTGTCCATCACATATAGTATGATAACAAATCCATAAATGTGCTGTTTCCTGGTTTTGTCAGTCCAGACAGAAGGTCTCTCAGCAGGATCAGTTTCCAGCAGTTCACCTGTCTCCTGAATGGGATGGATGCACCATGATCAGTAGACTCGGCAGATGGGGATTCCCCAGGTGCACCTGAAGGATATGGAGCAGGTAAGTTTTATTAATTTCCATTTAGTTCATGAAGGGTTTAATCATGTGAAAAAACATATTGCACCACATTCCATTATACTGTAGTTATATTTTGCACAAGCTAGCCAGAACTGTTAGACAGACAGTTACCAGAGGGCATAATCTATGCTGTGATATTGGGGAATGTAGAAGATGCAGCAGCTGATGTACCGTAGCTTTCCCACGAGAGAAGTATAGATGTAAAGATTCATGTTAACCAGGTAGTACATTACATTTAAAATACAAAACATGCATGTTCTCACAGCTTCCTACTTTCAAATCAGTAAACGTTTATCATTTGGTTTACCTTTTCTATATGCCCACATTACGGCGATGGAGCTGTGAAACTTTCAATCAACTGATCTATTGCATTGTAGAGGTGTTTTCCCCAAAGACCTTAAGCCCTCTCCCCATCACCACCACTAGCACACACACATAAACAGACATGCACGCACGTGCACACACACACACACTACACCCCTCCCCACAAGCACCCCAACCAACCAGCAGGAGTCACTAGTGCAGAGCTGAGGACATGATCACCGCCAAATGTCTTTGATCAGGATGTGGATTGTTCCTGGGTCACTGCAGCGGGACTGAGTATTTGTCTCTGTATCACCTGTGCACCTTCTCATTTACTATCATAAGTTTGAAGGTTCAGCTACAGCCTGTAAAGACACATTTTCATCAGTCACACAAACCTCATTCTAGTAATTAAAAATTAACAAAGGGTCAGAGATTAAATTACATCTGGGGTTGTAAAGCAGAAAGTATAGACAAATCCATTATTCAACAAAGTACTGGTGAGTCTAAATTGCCTGTAGGTATGAAAGCAACAATGAATGGTTGTCTCTGTGTGACCCTGTGGTAGAGTGGTGATATGTCCTGAGTATATCCTGCCTCTTGTGCAGTGTGAGCTGGTATTGGCTCCAGCCCCCCATGGCTGATAATGGATAGATGAATGGACTAAATATCAGACAACATTATATAACAGTTATAACTGTACAACTGTTATGCTATATTGTAATTGTTAACTGTTGGTGATTATAGTCAGTAATATCCTACAGTATATATGTAAAAAAAAAAATTTAAGTAGCATCATAAGTAAATTATGATGCATTTGAAGGCTGAACTTCAGGTTAACTTTGGACATAACTCACCTGGAGTATTAGTTATTATTTTATTCTACCTTAGTCTACTAGTATAATTTGTCCATCACTTTGGAAAAATCACATATTATATTGAATTTCTGTTATAACCTGCACATATCATCAACATACTGAACAGTTCATTTAACACTTCTTGATTATAATTTGATTTGCTCTCAGCCCACATGCAATTTTAATGTGTCTTCCATATTTGCTCCAAATCACTGCAAGATCAATATTTGTTAGATTAGCTTCATCAACTCTGCTATACCTTCAGTCATGGATTTGGTCTTCTGCACATAGGGTACGCATACTTTTCTCATCCATTTTTTATTCTCACATATTGAGATCAATCAGAACATGCTTACTTGGAAAATATTACATTTGATGTAAAGAAAAGATAATATTTATACAACTCATGTAATTCAGCTAAGTATTTATAAGAACTGCTTAATAAAAAACTTAAATGATTTGTGAGTTTCTGAACAGGCTAGCATTAGTCTGAAGCTTTAAATTTTAATTAAAAACTATGTTAAAATCACAAATAACTACATATGTTCATATCTATGAACAATCAAAAATATGTTGTGAAAATGTAATTAGTAAATGTTACTTGTTAGTTTTATTCTTTAGTTAAAGGTGCCTACTCACTACATTCTACAATATTTTTTTCACACCGTGACGGAATCATGTCACACTGGCTTTATTCAGTAAAGAGTCTGACTGCTATCCCTCACTGCGTCCACATCTAACATCCCACCTACTTTCCATGTGGTATGTTTGATCCCAGTGAGACTCACTGTCACTCTTTACCCTTGCACACATTACAGCTGATTCCACGGTGTCCTGTGACACTGGTCTGTGAGCCATCTGTGTCAGTGGTGTGTGCAGGGAAGACTGCTGAGCAGGATTAAACCCTTTTCCTTTTGAAAGACAACTGTATATACACCACGATTAAAGCTGATATGCCAGCTGTCTACACAACTTACTTATTTCCTATATTCTGTATCAACCTGACTCATTATTATTCCCTGTAGTGTCATCCTTTAAAGCCCTTCTGTGCAAGCAAACATGAATGTTTCTGGTAGCCTGAAGAGAAAAATTCAGATTACATAGTATTTGATGAAGGTGACCCATCATGATGGCATCCATCCCTAGGTGTGTCACTTGATATTCAGACCTTATTTGCAGACATCCAATAAAAATGACCTTAATCTACATCACCATAAAACAGTATCCATTATACTTCTATCACAGACTGATGCTGACAGAGCAGCAATCTATGGCCCAGTCACACGTGTGTGTGTGTTAGCTTGTTTGTTATAATATCTGCTTTTTGTTGTTTATTTTGCACCATCATTCTGATGAGATGGTTTTAATTCCAACCCTGTTTCCTAAAACAATATTTGATATAGGCACAAAGGATTCTGTCCCAACTGCATAAAAAAGCCTAGGACACTAAGCTTTTCAAATATAAATAACCAAATAGGTCAAAGGATGGGCCAGCTGAAGAGCTGACTGCATTTAAGCAAAAAACAATCTTTCCTTAGTAAGTGAAGGTGTCCTTTATATCAGATTGCCTGCGCTCAAAAACCACACAGTGTCAGTGGAGATCCAATTTTACCTGCTGCCAAAGCCATTATTTGTGGAATATTATGTGATGAGGCTGCAACGGAAGTTGATACAGTGCTGCTGCGCTCTGACAAAAAAGCAGCCAGGGATATATGGTCCAGGAAGTTTTATTTCAACTTTTGGAAGAGGGGAAATCCAGCAGATATTTAATATTGTTTCTGAAAGATGTAACTGATGCTCCACAGCTGCCTGTTTATATTTTGTGTCTCATTGTGGAGCTTTTTGTGAAATTGATCAGCATTTTGGCCATCTCATCTCCCGTTAGGGAAAGCCTACGAGCATGCTCTTGCATATTAATACCCTTTTTGCTTGAAAGCTTTATATATAAAGGTGTAAAATTTTGTAGACATTTATTAAATGTTTACTGATCAGGTTAACACTTTTCTGAGGTAGTCAAAATGATTACTAGATTAAAATTAATAGCTTCCACATTTAATCTCTGACAACACTGGTGCTAGCTAGAATTACTCTCAAACATGTGAAATTAACCTAGAACACATTACTTATTGCTTCATCTCTGCATTAAAGCCCTATGGAGCATTCAGAGTGATTTCCTGTGATGACTTGCGATGCGTGATCTGATGGATCTGGATTAGTAGTGCTGTCTATGATTCTAGCTGTTTGTCCCCTCATCATCATCTCTTTCCTCGAACAGATCAGAGCAGATTGGTGCCAGCTTTAATCTGAGAGATCCACATTGCTGAGGCAGCTGCTGGTTGACCAAGAGGTTGGCACTGCCACCACCTTGTAATGACCACGACAGCTGGTATGGCACAGATTCTCATCACAGTGTTTGAAGACACAAGTGTGCTGGATCATTCTACTTTCTGTCTGCCATCTCATACTGATGAGTTTTACTCTGGATGGCAAGCTTTTAGTAATACCAGCTTTACTGTGTATGCGTGTGCTAGTTTATTGTACGTGAGTTTGAAATGTATAATTTATCATACAGGTATACTATTCATCACTGCTGCCCTCTTATCTTTTGTTTTTTTGTTTTCCATATAAGACTTGATTTCTTTCTTCTCATTTTCTGTGCTTCCCTACAGATACTCTCTCCTCTCTTGGTGTGTGCTGCAGCAGATGCTCACATAAAATCTGGATGGATTACAGGACCAAACAGATGCTGCTACTGTTTCCACCAGCCATAGTGACTACCCCAAATAAAGCAGATATACATAACGCAGATATGCATGTGGGCATGTACTGTATAACAAATGAACAAATGCTAAAAGTAGTGAAGATTGTATTGAGAATATACCAACAGTGCCTACATTTATAATAAAAATATGGCTTTTATAGCAAGCAATTTGTATTACATGGATTCCTGAGGAAATGTTCCAATGATAAAACTACAAAACACACTATCAAATAGTCATTAGAATTCTATGTTGGCTCAATATCTTTTGAAGAAACATTCCCACCTCCTGTTTTCAGTGAGATTTAATGCCTCCTGCAGTGGAAGCTGTAAGATGTGGTAAAAATACAATTACAAAACTCTGCTCTGATCTTAATACTTTCATCCAGAGCCCCCTTCACCCAGCTCAGTGAGAACTCTGTCCCACTAAAAAAAAATGTGAGAATCCTCTGCCCTCTGTCCACCCTTGCACTTCTTTTCTTTTTTCTTTCCCTAAAGTAAAGGAATACTGTTGACCAGTGAATTATGTGTCAGACTGTCTGGAATTTCTGCACACACTAACACACTAATCAAAGACACAGAGTAGCACTTTCACAGTCATATATCTACCTCCTCTCTATGTCTGCCTCACAAACTCACCACAACACTTTGTCCTCTCTCAATGGTATGTGCAGGTCTGACGGAGACTGTCTGAGTTATTCAATCTAGAAAATAGAATAAATTCAATAATATGAAAAAAGTATGATGGCAGAGCCAGCATTGATTGCCTCCCCATGCTGGAAATAAACCGTGTTTTATTCTAGGAGCAATGGTTTGGAAATATAAGAGGGTTGTATCTGCCGTTGTGATATATTGTGTCCAATATACTACATGTAACCAAACTTATTTCACGATAAAAATAATAAAACTAGGAAATGAGAAATAACCTTTACAATGCATTTATTCTCCTCCTCTCACTAACAATTAACCTGGGAAAGAGACATATATAGATGCCATAAGCCACTGCCTAAAAAGTATTTCAATCTGATTCGTCTGCAATAAAATATTGTTTTGAGAAAGTAATTTGCCACAGATGACTGGATATAATTTTAGACAGAAGCGAATTGTGTGGCAAAATACAATTGAAGAACCAGATACAAAGAAAGGAAATATTACTTGATGGTGAGAGAGTAGAAGCTGGGAGCTACAAACATTTTAAGTGCCTCAGTCTAATTGTAGTGATTTTGTGAAATGAAAATTGGAAATATATGCTTCGAACACAAAACTGGATTGTATTAATTTCTCTGTGGTGTTATGTGGACATTAATAAGGACAGGTAGTGGTCTAACAATAATGTAAAAAATAAGGAGCTTGTATATATCACATAATGTATCTCATGAACAAAGTTGTTTTTTGTTTATTAAATGTATTAAATTTAGTCTCTCCTAATCTGCCATTCAACATTATTTCATAACATTTCATGAAATGCTGTACCCACATCCTGATGATAATAAATAACCATGGGGTTAGACTGAACGATGATTAACCATGTGCACAATATGCAACTTTGCTGCAGAAAATACTGAACATATAATCAAATAGTAATTAAAATCTGGTTCTGTACTGTATTAACAAGATATTTCAGTCCCATATTGTATACGGATCTTTTCTGAACAAAATGTAGCCAAAGTCAGTGAAAATACTGACACAGCTGTATTTTTTTTCCATATTAATGAATAATAACTAATACTTTTAATCCCCTCGGGGAAATTCTTGTGGACAGGGAGCAGCATTTAAAGCATCAAGGGTTCAAGGTTCAGTGTCTTGTCCAGAGACACTCTGACATGTGGCCAGAAGGAACTGGGAGTCGGACCAACAACCCTTGCTGACAACTGCCCTACAAAATGAGGCACAGTCACCTCAATAAAACTGTATATGTTTCAGTTTAGTTAGTCACATATTCAAAGTTGAAATATAACAATAGTGACTTACAGACCATTATGGAAGAAAAAAACATATTCTCCGCTATGATGGACAATTTTGGGATTGTGGGTTGAGGCTACATATGTGTTGTTCATTCCACTATTGTAGCATGCAGCTAAATTGCCTGCGGGTTCATATGATGAACTGTCATATTGTGCCTGCCTGCACATTTCATATGCACTGTAAAATGTATTATGTATATTTGAATCAATTTTTAATCTTATGACATTTTAAATTTTCAAACAGTCATAGAAACCACACACTTGATCTGGACATGCTAATGGTTCTCGTAACACAGTATTCAATGCAGATATCTATTATTGTATTGTATTGTGTGAAGACCAGTAAAAATCTGTCTTCCTGCCCACGTGAGGAGATGTAAATGTATTGGATTCAAGAAATCAAAAATATTGGTGATACACACTGAGTGTAGGGAGAGAAGAAAACAAGGAAAAATAGATAGTGTGAAAAAAGAGGGGTTCTCAATGGGACCAGTAACACCTGTTAAGTTTACATGAACATCTGTCCCAGTGGCAACCTCTGGGACAGTGGAAGCCCAGAGGCTTTGGTGACTGAGTGCAGTTATGTTGTAAACATCTATAATATATGCACTGAAGGTGTGTCTCAAAGCTCAGACGACAGTCGGTAAAATATAGATCCAGAATAAATCTAAGGTTTTCATTCATAGCACACAACCTGGAGTACCAACCACTGATCGTAATTTGCCTCATCCTTACATGATTGATTTCAATCACAACACGGCTGTTGTGATGGTGGGTATCAGAAATACTAACTGTATTAAAGCTCTTTTATCAGAGATGCAGTTTTATGCTCACTCGCTCTCACTGAGTTACTGAATGCTGACAGTTATGGAGAGGGATAATTAAAATTTAATGCTAATGCTAATTCACTCAAAGTATTATTTCATTGGAAATATTTGATAAATTATTAGCGTTAGCCACTCTACTGGAAGCACTCATAGTGCTGTACAATATATTCCTATGGGTAGCACAAGACAAGTTGCATAATTTGACAGTGGCTTATTAATGAAAATGTTTTCTTGCCTATACACTGTTTTTCTAACTTGGAACTATGGCTTCAGAGGTTAATTGGATCTTTGATGTTTTACCTGCTGAAAATCAATATGCACCCACCACCTGTTTACCATATTGAGATGTCTATCATCCTTAATACTTATAGGCAAATGTAATTAATTACCTTGTAAATAATCAGCAGCCTCTGTGATCCCTTCACGTGTTGCATTCGCACCATTGAGAAAGTGTGAATGTCAACCCACCCCCTGGCCAAGCCACCTGCTGTTCATGTGCAATACTTATCACTCATGTGCATAATGTAAGCAGAATTTATTAAACTGAATTTAACAAAGATAAGGGTGTAAGTCAAATTCTCAGGGTCATGTGTCAAAGGTTTGTTTATTTTCATAGAAACTGATCGTTTGTATGATGGCTATTGGCATTGCAGTCACTCCTTTCTTTCCTAACACCCACTTTCTTCCCCACAATCTCACCCAAATACTACATCCCATTCTGACTCAGAAATTACAAATGGTTGTATAACCCTTATCTATCATATCCATTCACTGCAAACTACCCTCAAGTGTTTTCTGTTGTTTCCCTTTCTTCTTTCTCCAACATAGTCTGTGGTCTCTCTCCATTCATTTCTGTTTCTGGTTATCTTTGTATTCCCATTCAATTTAGTGTTTGAATTGCAGAATGAGTTTTTTGGTTAGCTCTTGAGCTCATGGGCATCTCTGTTCAAGTATACATGTTCATGCAGTATATGAAAACCTATATTTTATTCCAAGTGCATGCACATTCAGTATGTATCACAAAATGCGGATTTGAGCCAAATAGGCAGACTACGTTTGCTACAATGCCTGCTATTTATCCCCCTGTGGAGGTTCAATCAGGTGTGACTCATGGTGAATAAAGGCTTGGAGGACAAACGGAATTCACAGTGAGCCGTCATGCTGACAAGCTTGTCATCTTCTTCTCCTACAATTGTCTTTCAGTGTCTCAGCAGGTCAGCAGAGATGCAGCTGAAGTGTGTAGTGTTGCATGTATATCTCTGTGTCCAAGGATTTTAAAAAGGTGGGGAAGATAGTTTAGGATTTGGGACTGGGCTTTTATTCCAATTCATTATTAAGCTGCTTTCTGGCCACCTGGAGAATGTCTGTCCAATATTCACACTACTTTTAGCAAAGTTTTGCTCTCCACCAGCTTCTGAGGAAATAATTGGCTGTTTAGCTATTTAATGCTTCACTGTGTTGAGTCATTAACGTAGTCTGGTGTACAGTTGGTTTTACGTTTTTCTTTTCTCAATGAAAATAGCTGCTATTCCTGCAAACAATGCTAATTAGAGTTCTGTGAGTGAACCAAAGCAGTAAAGTTGAGGTCCATAAAGCCAATACAATGAGCTGAAAAGTGCAAAAACACCCTGCGGAGCTGTGAGAAACTGTGGAGTCAGGTGAAAATTACAGCGCCCTCCAAAAGTGTTGGAAATGCAAAGCCAATTCATTCATGTTTGCTGTACACTGAAGACATTTTGGTTTAATTTTTTTTAAATGAATATGAGGTGAAAGTTCTGCATCAGATTCAGATTGTATTTTATGGTATTTACACCTAGATACAACAGATGACCTGAATGGATCAGCCTCAGTGTTGTTTGTTTGGGGGGGTTCTCCTTTTTGTTTCCTCTTCAGCAGGTAAAATGCAGGTTTAATTGGGTTATGGTCTGGTGATTGACTTGGCCAGTCTAAACCTTCCACTGCTTTCCCGCTGATGAAGTCCTTTGTTTAGTTGGCAGAATGTTTTGGATCGTTCTCTTGCTGCATGATGAAGCTCAACCCAATTAGTTTTGATGCATTTCTTTATAAACTGGCAAACAAAATGTTTCTGTAAACCTCTAAATTAATGTTGTTGCTACATCATGAGGTATATCACCAATAAAGATTAGTGAGCCTGTTCTAAAATTGATCTTGGTCTCATCAGTCCACTATGAGCCCTTGAGAAAACTTTGTTCCACGACCTATGTGGCTCATCTCTGAAATTTTGATATGAAGGAATTGGCATTGTTTAATTGTTGTTTATATGTTCCAATACTTTTACTCACTTCAGTGATGTATTCAGTGTTCAGAAAACACATGTGAATCAGCCTTGCCATTCCAATACTTTTGGAGGGGACTGTATGTGTGTTTTGACGAGGGGCCCTTTCTATTCATTCACAATATAGTGGTCATGTGAATCATTGCTAATATAAAAATGTTTTATTAAATGATGGTTGACAACATTATATCTTTTGTGATCTAGACAGGTAGAATTTGTCTGAAAAGGCTAAAACTGGCTGCCAGTTTTCAGAACCCACCATTCAAAAGTGATCAATGTAACACCCTGATTGTGAGCAACACTGCACATTCTGCAAACAAAGGTAGCTGGAAATTTTTCCAACAAGCAGTTATTTACTTCAGTGTTAAAGGAGTAAAATTCTGTTACAGTGATTATGCAATTAGGCAGCTTTTATTCATTATGCTTAATTTAATTATTGTGTTTAATATTAATACCATTTCTATGACCTCATTAAAACCCAGTAGGTGTACTGTACATAAGGACATTATTAAAATAATAACCCTTTCCTATTCCACAAACTTGGCTTGAAAGTCTTTCTATTACAGTGCGGTGTGGTGAAGGGTGAAGGCGCTGCCAGCTCTGTTCATGATCATATATCAATATGAATACAACTTCCACATGATTTATAATGTAGCAAGAGTTTGATTTCTCCCAAGAAGTAGTAAAAGTGAAGTGAACATTTTATACAGTAAGTGATGAAGATGATTTATGCACTAATTAAAATGAAAATGCTGAGCTGAGGAAACAGAGGTGGTCTCATTCCGAGAACAGTACAGTGAGTTTGGATGAATGAGAGGAATCTAAAAAAATATATATTATTATGATTGACAGCTGTCAATGTTTTTGAAATGTACATGTAGAAGTAGGGCACATCACATAATTTGATTAAAGCGTTTAAAAGATTTAGCCAGCAAGGATAGGAAGAAGCACCCACCCATTTTCTGAATCGCTTATCCTGTTCAGGAGAAAAAAAAATACATTCCTTCCTAAAGATACCACTGCTGACTCAGGGCAAAAAGACTGGTGTGACAAGACTTGCTGCCAGCTTGGTAACACTTCTGTAAAATCAGCCTTTTCCTGTCAAATTTCTCTGATATAAGACTTAAACAGTAACTCCAAGAAACAAATTACACTCCTTTAATTAGATTTGATACTTGTTAGTTGATGTGCAACTTCATTACACATTATCCAAAAAAACTGTACCTAAACTTTTATTTCTGACTCTCTAAGACAAAAGTGATTATGGGACATGATGTAGACTCCTTTTGTTATTATTGACCTTTTAAATCTACTTAATAGGGTTATGTGAAACCTAAAAGCTCCCTACCTTTAACAGTAACACTTAAGACATTTGACGACGGAAAAATCTCTCCTACTCAATTTATTTAGCAAGGACATTGTTGTTAGCACTTAGGCTTTCATAACAATTGCCAAAGATGTTCTTAAAGGTGATGCAGGAGTGGTTTAATGAAAAGGTCAATAACTGATTACACTGACCACTTCCCCACTGTCCAACCTGCAGGTGTTCACAACCTCTCTGGGCTCCTCCTTTCTTCTCTGTTCTCTGAGGTCTTTCCTCTCTCACACTCTGCCAGACTGCAGCTCACTCAGATGTTACCCCCCATGTTTTTTGCTATAGAAATTTATTCATATGATGGCGTATGATCTTAAGATGAAATGAATCCCAAATGTCTTCACCTCACGGATGCCTGGGATGAGTCTATTTTCTCTTTTAGGCTGGGATGCGCCTGCATTGATGATAATAGCCCGCAGCTGTGCATTTGTGCATCATCAGAGTGTAATGATTACCTCTGAAATCCATGCTAAAACAGATGCCCTACCTGACAAGTCTTGACAAGGCTTTCCTAATTTCAGCTCCATGTTGCCACTTGTAGTGTTGGATATATTCTGAGCTGCTGCTTTACAGGCCAGTGAACACTGCATTGTGTGAGGAGAATATTTTTCTCTTTGTATTTTATAAACAAAGGTGAAACAAAACTAGGATTGGGAATAAATGCAGTGAGTTGTAACACAGAAAAATATAAAGCTACATTGTGAATCAACACATTGAAATCTTAACATGTTTATTAGTACAGGTAGTGCTTATGTTAGTTGGCATTAAAGTGCTGAAGAAGTAACGGAATTCACTTTAGGTACTAGTCAGTTTTAGCCATGCTACTTGAAAGTTGTTATCAATTACTCATTAAACCTAATTAACTTAGAAAATCATATTAAATATTCAGCAGCATAAGTAATTAACCTAATTACATTACTCATTAGATTATTTTGTTACTCAGTCCAGCTTTACAGGTGCCTTTACATAATTCCAAAGCCTTAACTGTCAGCGTTAGTGCACAGGACACAGGCATAGGACCAAACACCAACCATCAGGTTCAGTGAACAGGAATCATAATAGTTCACTCATGTCAGAGATGCCATATACAGTAAAAATAGAAAATTAGATACTGTAGTTCAACAAGCTGCCAGAAAATGTATTTCAGAAAAAAAAACAAAAAAACTTGAGAAATAAGATACACACATTTTTGACACTAGTGTGATTTAATTGGTCACTGGGAAAGGCTATTATACTCTATATCTTCATATCTTCTACCATAAAGTAGCCAAGTCAGTGTCTACTAAAAACTGTTTTAGTTTTATCAAGATCCACCTAACATGTTGTAGTATATCTACAGTTATATCCACCTGGCTGGATCAGAGGAGGTCAGTCCAAGGTTATCAACATTTGTCTTACATATTGATCAAAATGTGCCACTGGGAAATGAGAGGTCAAAAAGTGGTAACTAAATCAAAGACAAATACTAACAGTGACAGGCCCCTCTGAATGAGCGGTTAGTCATTGTAAATTACATTAAAATTAGTAAAGTGACATGGATTCTGAGATCAATTAGGTCGAACGCTGCAGGGCAGTGAATATAGTTGTTGTTGCACCTCTCAAAAGCATTTCCATTTCATTTCAGAGGAAAACAACTTACAAAACAAGCACATGCACATGACCACACGCAAGAACAGTTGTCCAATTCCAATTCATGAATAATTTTTAAACAAGGTGGGGTGATTTGGTTTAACTTGTTTTTAACTACATATTATGAGACCATTACTTTTATCTCCAGAGGTTCATGCTCTATTTTAATATAAAGAAAACATATTATTAATTCAGCCACAGAAAGGCTTCACAGCTTGTGATACTGATCACAGGATATGAGGTCAAATTGCTTGTTCAAGCACATTTCAGCCAAATAAAAACATCAGGTGGACTCATATATACATAAAACAAATTTTGGACAATAAAGTAGTAAGTATTCAGTCTGAATCTTTTTTATGGTAAACAGCTACATCTCACTTAATAATAATAATATGTGATGATAATAAATAAAGTAATGTTATTATAGTCTTATAAATAGTCTAGTCTAATCTATAGTCTAGTTTTAGAAAAAAAAAGATGAATAAATTCAGTAAATTATTACAACAGTTAGTGTCAAAACATTCTGTGATAAGCCCCAAATCAGCAGTGAGTTGATCCACACTATATCACTGCATGTGTAGCCAAAGCTGAATAGAGTGTATTTCTATGTGCACTGGTTGTTCTGTTTCTTCATTACCTCAAACATGGGCACTACATTTTATTTTGAATAAATTCCACTAATGCTGCTGCTGAAAAGACACAGACCAACAGCCCAGGAGAAATTCACTGGAAAGAAGTCCACAACAAATGCCCTATTTATTGGTAAAATAACAATGTACAGCTGGTTCAGGAAATTACTGTGGCTATAAAAAATGGATCTAAATATTTGTGACCTGTGAAAAAATGTGGGTATTGAGCAGGAACCAATGGGCCAGGGGCTGAGTGTCATTTAGGATAGTCAGTAGGCATTCAGAGACAGTTTTCAGTTTTGTTCTTTTCATGGGTGTTCAGCATCAGAATAGAGAATAGCATTATACTGTATTTCTTCTTGAACTGTGGAAATATAAAATGAAGACCAGTGATTTCTAAGTGTATTTGTTATGTATAAAATTTGTATCTTTTCAAAATTAGATGTGTTTTGGTCTGTTTCACAGTTATCTTCACACAACCCTGTCAACCTATACATTGTTTGGAAGCCCTAAGTTTCCTGATTCTATCTGTCCAAAATTCTTTAAGGATCCTATATCACTGTTTTTCATTTTAAAGGAGGTTGACATTCACTATAGAAAACTTGCTCCTTACCCTTTCGGTCAATTGTAAAGGAAGACTCGTGTCCAAGTGTTGAAAATGCCACATGATATTTTCTAGAAGAATAAAAAAAGGACACCAATATTAATATCCAAAGGGTTTAAGAGTCCGAGGTTCAGTGTCTTGTTCAAGGACACTTTGGCATGTGGCTAGAAGGAAGCAGGAATTGACCACTAACCCTGTTCATAGATGGCTGCTTAACCTGCCAATTGCACTGGGTGTTCAGTTTCTTGTCCAGGAACACTTTGACATGTGGCCCCCTACTTTTGTTTGAGATTGCTTGATTGAGGTCAGGATTCTGTCTGTAATGAATATTATTAGAGAAAAGTAACCTCTTGTACAATGTCACACTATACTGGCTGTAGATAAAGACTTAACTATGCAGATCACTCACAAGACAAAAGAGGAAAACCAACTCCATACGCCTGTATGGAGTTGGTTTTCCTGGGCTGTTGGTCTGTGTCTTTTCAGCAGCAGCATGAGTGGAATTTATTCAAAATAAAATGTAGTGCCCACATTTGAGGTAATGAAGAAACAGAACACCCAGTGCACATAGAAATACGCTCTATTCAGCTTTGGCTACACATGCAGTGATATAGTGTGGATCAACTAACTGCTGATTTGGGGCATATCACAGAATTTTTTGAATTTTTGGAAGATAATGAGGAAGATAAAATTACATCTAAGGCATTTAAGAAATTAACTTTCTCCACATTACAAAGTCATTCTTACACACAGGAGTATTGGAAAGCTGGCAGGTTAGTCTTCATAATTGTCTCAAGGACCACCATGATCCATAGAGTCCCACCGTGTTGATAAGTCTTTTTTGGGGAGATCCATTCCTCTCTGGTGAAATAGCATCCGTCCATACAGTACGACAATGAGCTGCTCTCTGGCATCATGGCCTCATCAGCAATAATTAGGAGCAAAGGAACTACTACTTTATCAACAATAGGTTTATCTTTTAACATAGTGGTGAATTTAGTTTGCAACAAATAAAAGTGTTACATATACCTGACATATGTAAATGTTGAGTAATATTATTTTAATTCTAAATGTAGTTGTCCTGTTAAGAAAACCTGAGGAAGTAGAGGCGTACTGTAAGTTAAGTGTTAGCCAATCACCTTCCTACACATTACGCACTTACTTTTCATAACGTGGCCATGTATTTGCAAATTTATTTTATCATATATTTCCTTTATAGCTGATTTTTCCCGCTTACGGTCTGAATTGCAAACAGTAGCAAGTACATCCAATACCATTGGAGGTATAATCGCTTCCAAAAGTATCACCGTTCACTGAGATGAATAAGGAATTGAAAGAACAGCTCTAGAGTCAAGCTGAAGAGAGTGGACATTAAATGCCTTTTTTCTAAGCATGACTGAGAGGAGCAATTCATCCTGACAAAATGTCAGCATTTCAGAGGCAAAGCATGAAAGTCAATTTTGCCTCACTACATCTAAGTACAATTCAGATCAACACAGAAATTCCTGTTGCAGCTATACTGTATGTCGGTCTGAAAGAGTGGGTTTTTGTTCACTGTGAGACAAAAGGAATACTAAGAATCACCTGATATGGTATTCATATGTTGATCAAAATGTGATGCATTTTGAGATAAATGACAAGAGAGTGCTTATGTTTGCCAGTAGACACCAAAGTTAGAATATCTGCACAGCTGTATGAAGGTCGCAGAGCACAGTTTAGCAGACGTTGAGCTGACAAATAGATGTGCAGTATGACTATATTTAGCTTCAGATGCTGAAACCAAACTGTTAAGTGGCATGCTTACCATTCAGTCATGACACTCACTCAAGTTGTTTTTGTAAATCACAATTATGTATTTATCTTATTTTTCCTTCCTGTGCCCCAAATATATATTTTTTGACATCAAGATGACATATATGTCATGTTCCTACCACATATTTACCTACAGCCAGTATTAAATGAGAATAACCTGATACATTTTTTTATTTGAATCAGATATTGTGCAAATGTGCTTTATAACTGAATCATAGTGTAACAAGGTCCAAAACAGGGCAATACATCTTAACAATGAGTCATCTTTTATTAACCAGAAGCTTTCATCAGTTGTTTTTTCATCTCCCATACCCTTTCATCTAGACTATGGGTTTAAAGATGAGTCCAACCATTAGCTATTTGTAAGAATTCATGAATCTTTACTTTATTCTCCATCAAATCAAATAATAGTTTTATCTTCCCATTACTCTCTACTGTGTAGAATTACTGTAGCTTTTTAAGAATGTGCATTGAATGTGCCTGGTGGTTCATCCTACAGTTAGATGACAGACCTAAGACTTTTATCAGGTATTCTATGTATCACCGTTATGTACAGTACAGGCCAAAAGTTTGGACACACCTCCCCAATTCAATGTGTTTTCTTTATTTTCATGACCATGAAACC